>JBBPCS010070761.1:0-16610 GCA_037974645.1 Hollardia meadi
ACCTGCACTTCATTCCCTCGTTAGTTTAGTTTGTATTTAAGTCCTGTTTTTGAGTTCAGTGTTTGTTGGATCATTCCATGTGTGTTTGCCGATCCCTGTTTTGTTTGCCTGTCTCTGTGCCACAGCACTATGGTGAATAAATACAATATATTACTGGACCTGCCTTGCCGATGGTCTCCTGCATTTGGGTCCGAACCCCTGTTCCCTGGTGTTTCCGGCACCAGACCTGACAATTTTCTCATTTTCCTTTGATTTACTTTTGTTAAGTTACACATCCAACAGACACAGCATTAGCACTCGTTTGGACTCGTGTTTCTGTCCACCTGACAGATCCCATATTCACTCCCCTTGTAGCCCTTTGTAGTTTTTGAGCTGCTACATGCTCCACTTTATGTTACACAGCTAGTTGTTTGATTTTTCTTCTGTTTGGTTTTGGGCAGATTTGAGGGGGTATACTTTGTTTTAGTTAAAGTTACAGGGCATTAAAAAGATTGACTAACATATTGTTGTTTCTTTTGTTGGATTTGTTGAAAATACGACAAAATATTCCAAAATGTATCATCGACCTTTGTTCTTATGTTCTTATATTAGCATTTGGAGCGATGAGGGCTCAAACTTCAGCTAAAACTCAAACCTCAGCCGATTGTACTCGCTCCACAGTCGTTGTAATGAATCCTCCCTTTTCAGAATAGAGCTGTTGAATGATCTTTTCTCTGAACCCTGTAGCACATGCACAGAATGTCTTTCAGCCAGACAGCACAAGGCCTTGCTGACAGTGAGGTTATGTTATCGCGGAGAAAGGCCCCCTGCTAATTAATTTGTATGTGAGATCACATAAGGCCACAGACTTCTGGCTTTCTGGAAAGGCCAAAGTAAGAATCTGTTTCCATCTGCGACAGACTGCGTAATGTTTACAGACAGACGGTCAGATGTTGGATCTGTACTTTGAGAAATGTGTCACAGAAGTTCAGCATTTCTACAGAAAATGTATCGCACTCTGTTTGGTAGATAATGCTGCTAATGCAACGGGAAGTAGGTACTTCTATATTCTCCCAAACAGATACAGTACATGCTTAGAATCACAGAGTTTTTCCTCAGTTTCACAGTATTCCAGTTAGCTGTACCTCCATGGGTACAGTGCAAACATGAAATGCTATTTTCGTGCCAATTTTTGGGATAATTAATACTAATAATGTTTTGGGCTGTGCAAACAAAGAGATAATCAGTGTTGATCAGTGTTGGTGTGGTGCAGGGACCTGCAAGAACCACCATCTAATGGAAAATGAAGAGGGAAGTTCCAAATATGCATTTTTTTAAATGTCTCCATACTGTATTTACTCTCACTCATATATTTACCGTATGTAAACGTATAGACCTGCAAACAGCTTTAAATTAGAGCAGTGGTGGGATGCAGGTTTGAAAGAAGTCCCTCCATGAATATAGTTGGCAGTACATTAGATTAAATCACTTGGTTGCTTACCGGCACCGCCTCGCAACTTTAATCCTAAAAGAATAGTTTGGATGCTTGAGCAGATTCTGTGTGGATTTAAAATAATAATCCAGTGGATGTTTGCTAAAGTTGTGTGAAGCATACTTGAAAACTTTACAGCCATGCACCAGTTTTCCAGCATTTCCTAAGTCGTGACTGTTTGTGCTTTGTCTCTACAGATCTACATATTTGAAAATAACATCTACTACCAGTCAGACGTCAAGAGTAACTCCCTCAGGCTAACGTCCTCGGGGAAGGAAGGGGTCATCTTCAATGGGATTGCTGACTGGCTCTATGAAGGTACACATCAGCTTGTTCTCATGCTTTTTCTGTCTAAGGGCAAAAACTAGCCAAAACATGCAGTTTAGACCTTTTCCTGGTAGCTGCAAGACTCCCATGAAAGATGAACGGGATGTGAGATAATGACGTGTTGCTTTGTCACAGTTTTGGTTTCCACAAACGCACCGATGAGAATATCTAAATTGACAGACTGTCTCATTAAACTGTAAATGTCTGCGTTGAGAAACATTACCTTATAAAAGACAGGGATTAAATATTCATAATGTTTGTACTAGTGGAGATATCTCCCCCACCGGGTGTGAGGAGTCGTTTTATGCACTTACAGTAAACACACACTGCATGCACTTGGCGACAATATCTCAGGAGAAAAGATGATTATGATGTAAATCTTAGAAAAAGGCAAGCGACCGCAATAACTACACTGCTGTTTTTTCCCATTTTGTTCTTAAATATATCTGTGCAGTGTAATAATGTAGCAATCAGTGGTGATTTACCCCAAAATTAGAGCTTTATTCAATGCCTCTTTTTTATATTAGCTCTTTTTTTCCACCTCAGTATGTTTGGTCCCGTCTGTATTTGAAGAGCGTGTTTGTGTGTTTCTGTTCCGCAGACTGCTTCGTCTATGGAATGATAATGAGAATGCATTTAAACATTTATCGTCACTTACATTCAATCAGATATAAACAGTATGTAATGTGTTTTTCCTAATTGGACCCCAAGAGCAGACGTGGACACAGAGGGAAACGTTTGGAATGAGGTTTATTGTAATGTTGGTTGAGGATGTTGAGCAGTGGAAGCACTGGGGCAGGCAGGCGGATGGAGGGAGGGATGGTGAGGTCAGCAGAGACTGGACGTTTGAGTGGCAAAGTCACTGGAGCTGGCACTGGCCATCGAGACACAAGACAGAATCGTTAGAATACAGCACTGGAAGAAGAAGCAACTCAAGCGTCAAACACTGAGCGGCCAGAGAGCTGTTTCCACTGAAGCAGGCGAAACAATCTGGTGAGGAGTGCATGAGAAACTGGGATTTTATGCTGAAGAGGAGACTGAGATCAGGTGTGCTGATTGGCCAGATGAGGAACCACGCCCACACATACAAGCATGAGGTGCTTTTCATTATGCTAACATCTCCTCATTCGCGTCGCTTCCTTGCGACGTAGCTCCTCCCAGCGAGGAGATGAGAGGAAGAGACGTGAGGAAGAGACGTGAGGACGGAGCAGTCCAAGTTACCAAATGAGTCTTAACTATGACGTGCTGCACAGCTGTATCACCTGTCAAACAGACACGCAAACCATCCACAAAACCCCTCATTTAAGATACTTTTAAAATCCTGTGTGTAATCTAAAGAGTTAGAATAATATTATATTGCATTTCATAACTCATCTCATTTCCTGACGGAGCTGAGACTGTACTGAAACTGAAAAGAAGGAAGGAGAAGCCTTTTGGCTTAAAGTGTATTTTAGGATTCATGGTTCAGTCATTTTTAATTTTGGAATAAATGAACAGCTGCAGTTAATGATGTCATTACTGGTCCACAGGTAGTTTTGATCTGCTTTATCAGCCCAGCCGTTATTCAAGCTTCAGATCAGCTGACCAATCAATAAAGACGTTCGATCAAAGGGGTGTCACCGTCTGGTAAAAACTTCAGCGTATGATTCACTTGTGTTTCCTCGCTCTAAGCTCCTCCAGAAGCCTCCTTTCTCCTCGTCTCCTCGCTTCTCGTGTCCTCGAGGTGCATTTGAAGGTATTGGAAGATCCTCGATGATGGTGGAGGGGGAGGTTACGTTACGTTACGTTACAATTTAGTGCAATGAAAAGCACTGCTGGGAAAAACACAGGAAACACGGAGCACAGATGAATTATTTTACTGAGTTTCATGCTTTTAGTACAGTTCATCTTTATTAAACTTGTTTCTTCATATCATCTACATTTCAGCCTCAGTATTAAAGTTAATTCATAATGTGTTGTCAATAGCAGACATACATGTTCACACAGAGTAAAGCATACTGTATGTCCCTAAGGGAAGTATATTTAATATTTAAAGCTGTAGAAGCTGAAAATGTAATTTTGCTGTAACAAAATTAAAATTCTACAAAGATTTAAGCGACTATTGACAGATCATATGTTGTGTTATAAGATGTTAAAAATATGACTTTTTGATCCTTGAATTTCAAACTTGATTTTGAAGAGTGCAGCTCATCCTGTTTGTCCCTCCAAACAGAGGAGATCCTTCAGACCCACGTGGCACACTGGTGGTCGCCTGACGGGGAGAGGTTGGCCTTCCTGGTCCTTAATGACAGTCTGGTGCCCAACATGGCTTTACCTCGTTTCACCGGCATGACCTACCCCAAAGGAAAGCGGTACCCGTACCCCAAGGTAAACATTATATTTGGTAAACACACATCACCTGTAACCTTTGCATCCAGGTACATGTGAAGAACGAGATAATGCTCGATACTTTTGGAACATCCGCCTGTTTACTTTATTTTGAAGAGTGAGGTGAGACGTGCCACTAACGGTGCATGATGCCCCCGCTTCTTCAGCCTCAACTTCACGGGATCCCACCTCTCAGCTACTAAGCTGCTTGTCTCATTGGTGAAATAAGCGCTGCCCTCCCACACTTACTGAGCTGGGCTTTAGGGAGTGTGCAGTGTAGTTCCCGTGAGGAAAACTGTTGATCCTTTATCGCTGGCCGTATCACCAAAGCATTTTGCTCATTCATGTGCAGCTGCTCGCTGGATAGGAAGCAGCGTAAGGGCGGGCCATAACTTCCTGGCTTTAAAAGCCTTTTAGAATAATTTCCTTTCTCTTATCATCTTTTTTTTCCATATGGACTCCAGTGATTGTGCATTCTGGTTATAGTAAGTAAGTTTGTTATATTTTGCTGTGTGGCATTAAAGCATGTAACGAATGTCAACTGGTTCTCACACACACACCGTATGCACCGAATACATTTCTGCTTTGGTAGTCTGTTGTTTATTTGTTTTTTCTTATATTCCCCATACTGTATTGTAACAAGTTCATATTATAGTTTTATATTTTTAACACAGTAAAGGGTAAAAACAGGGTTCTTATGTGTGCAGTTCCCCTGTCAAAGAGGCAGTGACCCCACTGACAGCAGCCGACACACCACAGTGATCACACACAGCCAAGTTTTCACAAAGTGTTTGGTGAGCTACGATGGCTTTGCCCATATTTGATTGAAAGAAACAAGAGATCTTCTGGGGTTCTGAGAATCAAGAGGTGTCACCTCAGGAATCGCAGGACATGATGAGAACAAGTTGTTGCAGGTGGAGTGAAAAGACCTCCAAATTAAGTTCATATAACATCATACAACTCTGATCTCGACAGTGTTTTACTGTCTGTGGGAAGGTTTCTCATGAATTTGTTGGCTGAACAAAATTCTAATGAAAGCAGTGACAGAATTCAAATGCCTGCTGTTTACGATTGTAATTTAAAATTATATTCAGTGAAGCGTTTTTTTCCAATGTGTTTAATCAGCAGTCTTTTTTTTAAGTCTGTCATTTAGTTTGTCAGATAAAACTGTGCATTTTAGAGGGTTTAAAATGACTTTTAAGGGGGATGTTTTCAATGAATTATTCATTCCAAATCACTTGATCATTCGGCACTTTATGCAACACCATCCGAAATGGAAAGCGTGGCTGACACATACAGCACACCCACTGCAGCGATGTGAGGTTTTTGTCTAAAGTCTGGACTGTTTGTTCTGCATGCAGGCGGGCCAACTCAACCCAGCGGTGAAGCTCTATGTGGTCAATCTTTACGGGCCGACGCACACGCTGGAGCTCATGCCTCCAGAGACGCTCAAACTTCGGTGAGAACGGCTGCATTTTGTGCCACTTAAAGGGAAACTTTTCACATTTTAAACTTTAGATGAAGATTTTCTGAATAGACATTCTGCACCTTTATGCTTTAACTTTAACTTTCAGTGACTAGCAAATCTTAGCCTGCATGGATCTGGTGAGGCTAACACACATGTAGCTGCATTTGTGATGTGAGCACATTTCAGAGATCTTATTGTAATCAATCATTTTACAAGATTGCATCACTGCATGCTGGAACTCTGTTATGACAGTTATGTTATTCATCACCATTTGGTGAGACCAGGCTGACTTCATCTCCTTGAGCTACTTGTATAAATTAATTTTTTTTTGTGCTTATTGTGAGTTTCTGCCTCAAACAATTGGTGTAAAGTCTTAACATAGCAATGATGTTCCGTGTGCTCAGAAACTCATCTCCTGTGGCACCATGAAGGGACTGTGTAGAAGAGACATGACGAAAGAAAAGCAGCAGTTTTACATTGAATTTTTATAATGAGTTTTAGTTTTAAGATGAACCTGCATCCTTGACCCCGGTTCAGTTACCAACTACTTTGACTTTCATCTTCAGTAATGATGATAATGTAATTATGTATTTGGTTGTGGCTTTGGTTGAATTATGTTTAATTATTCAACCAAAGCCTAGTGCCAAGAAGCTGCTCATTTAAATGTGCTTGTGACATGCAGCGCACATGGAAAACTTCTGCTGTCGTCACATAATCCTTTCATCATAACTTAACCCTCACCTCAACTTTGTGCAATATATATAATGTTAAGCTCGTGCACAATTTTATTTTAGCATTTTACTTGAAAAAATGTACACAATTTCTTTGACATGTTTGAAATAAAATATGTCAATCAAAAATATCCTTTTCCATTGTGCCGATAATGAAAGAACTTGCAGTAACCATGGTAATTATAATGCTTTCTACAGGGACCATTATGTGACCATGGTGAAGTGGATCAGCAAGACCAAGACATCCGTCAGGTGGTTGAACCGGGCCCAGAACATTTCCATCCTGACTGTGTGTGACACCACCACCGGAGCCTGCGTCACGGTGTGTGTGTGTGTGTGTGTGTGTGTGTGTGTTCTTGGGTAGATAAACAGACTGTGAACACAAAGCAAGCAAACAAAGATGTTTTTTCAAAGTTTCATCTCAATAATATCAGTGGGACTTCTTGGTAAAATAAATTTATTGTCGGTGAAATAAATGAAAAATGAAATACCTGCTCAATTCAACATAATGCTCCATAATTACTTTAATTAAGGCTAAGTAGTGCTTATCAAACTTTAGAAAGCTCTTTGCAAGGTGTGTATTTGATGAACGTTTATAGCTCTAATTAATAACTCTCCTTTTATACCTGCCCTTTCTTTCTTCAACTTTCTTTCCATGAGCACTTGTCATTTGAAATAATTTTCCTATTAATATCCACCAAGCGGTTGCTATCGAGCTGATGCAGCAATAAACTGTCTAACTGACATTTAGACAGGACGTTTCTTTTTCCTCCCAATTTTGATAAATCTTTATTTTACGAAATCATGGAAATTCTGAGAACAAAATGCCAGTATAATAAATTAATTAATAAAAAAGCAAATCAAATAAATAAAGTTGTAATCCAAGTCTCTCCGGAAGAGACAAAATCTTCACTGCTAAGCTAAAAGCGTTAGCATGCATCCCCACACTGAAGACAAATAAAGTCTTTTTTGGTTCCTTTATTATGTATGAAGCCATTTTATGCTTTTTTTAAATTTTACAAGTCCCCAGCTTCTTCAGTTGTTTAGGAGAACGCTACGACGCTCTTTTGCTGTGGAACTCTGGAAATGTTTTGTGCGCTAAGAAACGTCACCTGACTTTTCATCTTCATTTTGAATTTTTGTGTGAACTGTTCCTTTAAACCTTTCAGCTCCTCCATATTTGGATGGCGCACAGCGGTATTAACCCTGCAGTTGAACTGTGGGACTCAACAGGCTGCTTTCCAGTTCTGTGGCCCCTGATTTGGTGTGATTTGCACAAAACAAATATGCCGCCCAGCCAAGAGGCAGCTTAGCCCAGGCCTGGACACAGCACCCTGCCTCCCCTTGCCAAAACTCGGGTTCCATGCTCATGCATATTGGTTTGAAGTGAGGGCTCAGATTGGGAAACGTGTCCCCAGTGGCCTGTTAAAATAAACAACAAGATAAGGGGTCCATTATCTGACAGATGATTCTGTCTGGAAAATATGCCACCGAAGTTTTAGTCCAAAAGAAGAATGTGATTTACAATATTGCTGTTCTACAATTTTAGAACCTCAGTGTACCAAGTAGAAGTATAACACAATAACATCTGACATCTTTTTCAGAGACATGAAGAAAGCTCCGAGCTCTGGCTTTCCAAGCAGGTAAAAAGTGCTTTTCATACCATGTGTCATAGTCTGTACTTCTCTATGCTCCAGTGCTGCAATTTCACCTGATGTCAACCATCTCCATCTCAATGTCTTTTACAAATGCTGTGACATGAGGGACAACACATTTTCCATCTCACCTCTATCTCTGCATACTCTCTGTATCTTGAAGGAAAGGTTTGGTCATGTCTGAAATCCCACGCATGATGATACAAACACAGGGTGAGCAGCAGTGAAGCCTGATTTACGGCAGAGCGCTCAACGCTTTAGATGAGCTTCACTCGACAGAAATGGCTAACTTGGCGCTTTTCCTTCTTGACCCGCACCTGGAGAATTTCCTTATGTCGTGGACATTGGCATATTTTGCCGCGCAAAGTGATAATGTCAGCGTCGCCATGGAGACAGCATCGACTCCGATCAGCATTCAGCCTCTCTAAGCAGCCATCTGTCAGCAGCAGCCTCCTGGGGAGCTGAGAGGACACCAGGCTGACTGACAGCAGACATTTACTGAAGCAAAAATATTTTTCATGTCAGCTCCACTGAAGGAAGTCAACATTGTTTGCATTTATTGATTCACTGATTTTATTTCACAGCCCATCGTCGCGAGTGAGGGGAATCTGCCGCTCACAGACAGACTGGGAGCTGATGCGATGTAGATACAGTTAATAAGTTATAAACATATATGCAGCGGGACATTTGTGTGACTAAAACAGCTGTCTGTGCAGATTACACTTTGCTAAAGGCAACAGAAATACACTCAGAGCGTGGAGTCTGACTATCATGGAGATGACTTACAACCGATCAGCCACAACATTAAAACCACTGACGTTTGAAATGAATAACATTGATCATCCCGGTACAGTGCGATACTCTGCTGGGAAACCCTGGATCCTGACATTCATGTGGATGCCGATTGACCATCTGCCCAAACACCCTTGCAGACCAAGCACACCCCTCAAGAGACCAAAGAACACATTCCACGTTCCACATGAATACCAGGGCCGGTTTTCACTGAACCATAAATGAAAAATGACGCGTGACTGTTTAATTCCTGTCAAGCGACACTCATCCAAAGTGTTGAGCGCCCCACCATAAATCAGGCTTAAGAAGGACTCATGTCGGCCCTCCAGATGATTCTCTTCAGCAGATGAAACCTCGAGACTCTTAAAGCAGGACACTTTACATTATGACATGTAAAAGAATAGAGTCTTCCTTGGAGGTACAGATAATACATTAATAATGTTTTCACTGAAAGAAAAATATTTATTTTCTTGTCAAGAAGGACTTCTGCAAAGCATGGCTGTACTGTAGAATTTACCTATTCACCATTAACCTCTTTGCCCTTGTAGTAATGTCTCTGGACCCATTGGCAGCCAGAGAGACCAAAACACTGAACCACTACTTCCAATAAATATTCAGACTATTACTTCTCTGAGTTTAGAAAGAAAAACTCATGTTATTTGATTTTTTACCAAGGGAGAGGGTGCAGTCGACTCAGCATTAACATTTTGTAGGCAGACATGGAGGCAGAGGAGAGAGAGAGAGCTATATCGGATCATTTCGCCCTGCAGCCATACATGTTTGGCTGTGGCGGCTGGTTATTTCTCCACTCGACAGTCTTGGCAAGCAGAGCTACTCATCTTTGTTAAGGTGTTAATCTGCAAGATGCTCATTTACTGACTGTGAGGTTGTGTCAGAGCAGAGAGGGAGCCTCAGCTAACAGATTTCTCTCTAAGATTGTCTCATAAGATCGCAGAGATCTCCAGCATTTTATTGGAAATACCAAATGCTCATTGTGGATAAACTGTCCATCTGAGGCAGAATGTGTTTGTGTAACTGATTTGTATTCAGTGTGGGTTTCATGAATTTAAACTCAGTCAAGTATTGTCTTAACATGCAACGGGATCACGAGTTTATTTGCTTGGAATTAAATTATTTAATGAGTTTATCCAAAATGTCCAATTTTCCAGAGATCACTTGAGTGCAGAGTTCTTTATTTTTTGTTGCCCCAGGTCAGCGGGCCAGGAGGACTGTTTCTAATGTATCAAAAATAAATTACTCCTGTTGTAGGCAAATTAGACCTTGCTAGTATTATATATTAGTGTGCAAGGGTATAAACAACAGAATGTGTAATGAAATAATGTGTAACCCATCATTTCATTTCAGTCTTACCAACTTCAAGTGTTTTGTCTTGTATATAGCTGTTGAATAAATATGATTTGAAAATTAAAATAAATATTAAATAATAATAATAAAAGTACAAGTACCTCATAACTATACCTAGGGGTACCAGTACGAGGGTCCTCCAGAACCACAGAAGACAAACATTTTCATTTTCACTAATTGTGTTTTACTAAGTACAGCACTTGTATCAATGTAATTTGTGACTTTTAACTCCTGCCTTAACATTTCTACGCCAAAATTAGCATGTACAGTATACAGACTGCAGGTTTAATGCCTCCACGCCGGGGATAGCGTTAAATCATCCGTCCCAATCTTGTGAATGCCACTGGTGTGTCACATTCGACGTCATGAACGCACCGGAAAACAGGAAAGTAGAAAATCAAATAACTCACAGGCTGCATCCAGAAGACATTAAAGATTGTTGCATTCTGAATTAAACACATTGTTTTTGGAGCTGATGATGGAAGAGTGAGTCATCTCACTTTCTTCCTATCTTTGTTGCACACGTGCAGTACCGATTGTGCTGACATGGTGGCCAGTAACAATGTGACAGTGGTTAATTCTTAAATTCTTTTCTCTCTTTCAAACTCAACACTGACACTCATGTTTCCATCACAGCCAATCGGTGCTGGAGCTGATCAATACCCTTCCCATTCGACATGGGAATGAATGCCGATTGTACCCTTTCCCAATGAAGACAAAAAGCCAGATATTAGTGGTGTTAATGGATTTTTTCTTTAGTGTGAAAGGGCTCTCGGTTAGAGTGTCAGGTAGAGGTAAATGGTGCACTTTTCTCTTGCTGATCATTAGAACTACCCTCACTCAGTGTTACATCAATCAGTTCATGATCGTTCAAAATCTTGCACAGGCAAGAAAAAGCAGTAAAACGGTAGAAGCCATTCGCACATCACTCATCATCATTTTTATCCACTTGTTAATGTCAAGGGTGAACATATCTGAAGCCTCTGAAAACAGGATACCTCTGATCCTGCTTCACACCTTTTCACAGCAATAATTAAAAGTCAGACATGGTTGGAAAATCAGATTTTTGTCCAGTGTTTACACCCAGCCTTAAACAGGAATGTGTTAGGTGATAGACACCTTGGAGCTGATGCATTTTTGCTTCTGCAGAACCAAGAACCGGTTTTCTCCAAAGATGGCAACAGATTCTTCCTGACTGTCCCGGTCAAACAAGGAGGACGTGGAGAGTTTCATCACATCGCCATGTTCACCACACAGGTGGGGGTCCACTTTATTATCAAGTTGATTGAGTGTACAGCCACAGTTGTTATACCCAAGAGCTAAATCCATTATTCTAACGGGATGGGTTGCTGTGTGTTGCCACAACTTTAATAGGGCTGTTTATTTAATGTGCAGCCGAGTGTATGCCCTCCAATATTTTAACCAAAAATTGAGGACATTATTCACAGCAGCCCTTATTAGAAATGCTGTTGTTGAGCCGTTAATTAAAGTGTTGCATTAATCAAGAAACTCCTTGCAACTGATTTATGATACTCTCTTTCCCAACAAGGCACAAAGTCCAGTAAAAGAGCCTGTTTTCATCAGCATATAGACTGTATAAAACATGGATGTATCACCTATAGGTTTCCGAAGAGCCATTATGAACTCGTTCAGACTCGTGGCACATATTTTTCTCCATACATGGCCTTCTACTGTGGTTGGCACGCCTCCAGCAATGGTGTGTTCCTCCATTCTCTCTTCCTGGAAGCTCAAGCCATCGTCTTAGCAGTGCCTGACTCCGTAACTCCCGGCTAATCCAGCAGTGGACGAAGAGGTGGAGCGTGGGTGGAGCTGAGGCGAGCAGAATAAAGCCTGGTTGCTGACAGCTGGTGGCTAGAGGGTCACACACTTAATTATGCATAAATTTAAGCCTTACTATAATTAAAATGAGCAAGTTATGTAAACAAAAAACCCCTCCCCATACAGTTGTCATGAACGAGTGAATTAGCTATAGAGACCAGGCTGTAAACATGTTTAAGGTTGGACTTTTTAATATGGGGGTCTTGATGGGGGATTGACTGGCTTTTGGAGCCAGCCTCAAGTGGCCATTCTAGGAACTGCAGTGTTTGGTACTTTCTGAAGAAAAACCCATGTTGCATGTTGAATTTCTGGAATATTGTTGATGAACGGGGTTATTTGAGCGCAGATGGATAATGGATAATTTCTCTGCTGTGCTCATAACACAGAGGTTCCTCATATTTTATTCCAATTATAGGAACATTTCCCCAATTCAAAATTATGTAGCATTAGCATGTTTAGCAGCATGTTTAGCTTATACTGAATTTGTCAGACCGGACTCTGTTTTTTTTCTACAATTAAAAGACGCTGAGAGGCAAATACTAAACCACCAAGTCTTCCCACTTAAATGATAAAATTGTGTTTGTAAATGTCTTTTAAAACAACTCATGTGACTAACAGAAATAATGCATTTGAGATTTTTCTGATCCTCCACCTCAATGTTAATGATTTGGGTTACGTTTAAAAGAAGTTGATGTGTTTAATTAAGTGAACTGTTACTCAAGTAAATACACTGGAACGCTTTGTGTACCCTAACTTATAAGACTTTGGTTTAGCATACAAACAAATTACTGAAGATCCACATCCTGAAGATCTAACCATAGTGGAAATTGTAGTTTCTGTTATTCTGGCATTAACTTTTCATCCAGAGTTTTCTAAATGTCTTTTACTGCCTTCTGTTTGCACTTGGGTCCTCCTGTATCTCATATCAAGGTGCTAAACATTATTCTCTTCAACTTCTCAGTTTAAACTGATTGTGAGTATGTCTCACTTTAGAATCATTAGTAGTGTTTGTTGCAGGCATATGACACTTAACTTTTAAACTCCACATGTGCCAAGTTTTTTCATGTAATTACCACAAATTCCACCATAAAAAAAAAATCAAACCACCAACTAGTTCCAGCAGAAACAACATGGTGCCGCCATGTTTTGAAGAAACAATCCATCTGGCTTCTGCCCTTAAGGTGAGCTCAGAACAAATGCAAGTGGTTTTTACAGTCTCTGTTAATTTGCCCCAAACAACCGATGTGCCATCTGGCACCATAGCAACAATCAATGTGTGTGTGTGTGTGTTTTGTGTAACATCTCAGACTTATTTTAACTCATGTTTCTGTACATTTATGAATTCATGAAGCCATACTTTCTTGGCTCAAATTGAAACATTTTCAACTGTCCTATAACACCTGCATCAGTGGCGTTGTGGTGAAGAGGGAGCTGAGCGGGAAGGCAAAGCTCTCCATTTATCAGTCGTTCTACGTTCCAACCCTCACCTGTGGCCACGAGCTTTTGGTAGTGACCGAAAGAATGAGATCACAGATACAAGCGGCCGAAATGAGTTTCCTCTGTAGGGTGGCTGGGCTCAGCATTAGAGATGGGGTGAGGAGCTCGGACATCCGGAGGGAGCTCGGAGTAGAGCCGCTGCTCCTTTATGTTGAAAGGAGCCAGCTGAGGTGGTTCGGGCATCTGATCAGGATGCCTCCTGGACGCCTCCCTGTGGAGGTCTTCCGGGCACGTCCAACTGGGAGGAGACCCCGCGGTAGACCCAGAACTCGCTGGAGGGATTATATATATCCCATCTGGCCTGGGAACGTCTCGGGATCCCCCCGGAAGAAGCTGGAAAGTGTTGCTGGGGAGAGGGACGTCTGGAATATCCTGCTTTGTATATCCACTGTGACCCGATCCGGGTTAAATGGAAGATAATGGATGGATGGATCAGTTAATTTTATAGTTTATAATTTTCATAGTTTACAAGAATATGCGTATAATTCTGTTATAGGAAAACCATGATGGGTTTGTCTTTTTGAGGGCCTATATAGCAATCTGTGATGAAGTTGTTGCTTAAACACCAGTGCAGTTCTGTGGTGACAGTATAACTTGTGAGTGAAGACCTGTTCTGTGAAGAACTTGGCTCTCTTTACGGACCCCCCACCCCACCCCACAGGCCGGCCACACAGCCTGCACTGTCTATATTTACACCCCTGAGTTCTTGTCAGGAACAAGAAGGTCTTTAATCCTTAAAGATCCAGGCTTTTGAACCAGTTATGGATGATGTTATTTTTCTGGTATGAACAGTTTCAAATAAACAGCATACAGAAGTCAAAGGATGAAGAAACCTGTTACTCCTCTTCTTTTGTTTCTCTCAGTTCAGAGCAGATCAGAATGAAGTCCGACACCTAACTTCAGGGAACTGGGAGGTGACCAGGATCATCGCCTACGACGAGAACACTGACAACCTGTAAGTCTAACCGAAGGGCATATATTTATTCCAACATGGGGGTGGGGAACATATTTTTCCTGCATCCTTTTAAATGTTCATGCACCTCTTTGTGCTTTTTGGAATCATCTATGGTGGAAATGTCTTTGTTTATGTAAAGGAAACCAGATAGGTGACAATTCAAACTACAATGGATTATATTTGTCAAAATAAAAGTTCGCTGCTACTTTAGTGTTTTTGTTTTGTATCAAAATATTGAGGGTCTCGTGTCCCCTCCAGTCCCCACTAAATCTCCACCTATGATCTAAAAGAAACCTACATGATGCATAATTAGTCCACTCATACTGTGCACAAAAGAGTGTGTGGTTTTCTAATTAGATGTGTGCATACAGGGAGGTGATGCAGGTGATTATTTAACTGAGCAAGTCTGTTTATTCTTATTGTCTTTGTTTTCTCTTCACAGTTATTTTCTCAGCACGGAGGGGTCACCGCGACGACGGCAACTCTTCAGGTTTGTTTTGCACTCACTAATTACACAATCCATCACAAAGTTTTTTTATTGTATTTTATTTAATTTTTTAATCATTACAAGATCTTCACTTTTATTAATCTGATGTTTTTATTGATTCTATTGATGTCGTTTTTGACATCAATCATATTAAAGGCTAATGCTGGTATTATTTTATCTTTTATTGATCTAAGATGAATGTATCCTGCTCACAACCATCCAATGTGACCACCTCTGAAACTATTAAAACTAATGACACAACCATGTTGTTTCACTTCCATTAAAATCAACACAGCCAGCAGAAACTACACTGTAAAAGACAACTTGAGATAAATACAAAGTTATCTCAACTTATCTTCTTCATTTCAGTAAGCTTAAATTTTTAAGGCAGCCGGACACTAACTTTTTTAAGTTTAAACAACTAGTTGTTCTTCTTTTTTTCTTTTTTTTTTACAGTATATTCTGAAATAACTGGATTGTCATTTTTTAATATAGTATTTCTATATCAGCCAGACATCACTGAGCTTGTTTACGCTGCTTTATGGCTGCATCATTGATTCATCAGTCAATTATTTTCTCGATTGTTGGTTAATTGTCTATAAAAGTCTATAAAATATCAGAAAACAATGAAAAAAGGAGCACACAGTAAATCGTCATATTGGAGAAACTGAAACCTGGCTATGTTTAGCATTATTATGTAAGATTCGTTTGAATTTTAAGTCCGTTGAGTAATCGATTAATCAGCTAATCATTTCAGTTCTACACGGTTTAGATTTTTTTGCTAGCTGAGAAGAATAAGCTGTTGTTTCTTAAGTTCTTTGCCACAGATTTGTATCCTGTTTATGGGTTGTGACTGCACAGATCATACCTGGATATGTTTTATTGTTGGTTTTGGTCTTTTTGGCTGATTTTTTACTATCTAAAAGTAATACCAGCATTGTTCTTGTCATCTGTCTTCCTTTTTCGGTTCGGTGCTCCTTGTCTTACTTTCCTTATTTATGTTCTTCTCTCCTCAGTGTAAAAACTGTAGGACTATTCCCACGACACTGTTTGACATGCGAGCTAAATAAAGCTCACTGCCTGTACTTCGATGCTGACATCAGCCCCACAAACCAGCACGTTATCCTCCACTGTAAAGGTAGGCCTTCTAATATCCTTATTTATAGCTCTACCGGTGTCTGATCCTAAAGTTCGAGTGGCGGCATCTTCAACTTTCAGAATGATTTTGAAGTGAGTGGAAAATGATGGTGGGGTATAATTACAAGAATGATTGTTCTCTGACTTGATTGTTCAAAAGTGGGCATTACTTAGCATAGCATAGCAGTATGAAGCAGGTTATAAAACTGGCTGTAAAATTGTAGAGGACTTCACCGACACCTTTCTCAGCAGAGCGAGAGACCCATGATTTATTTCTAAATGCTACGACAATTGGCTGCGTGTAAAGATGGCCGACGCGTCTCCACTTCCTCCCACTGTAAAAAAATGAAGCCAAAATATTTTGAATATGAGCGCTGCCATCCTGCGCTGGTGGCGTCATTTAGAGCCAGAGTCTGTGCAGTAGCGATCGGGAGGTGGAGTATCAATCAGGAGCAGGGCTCAGCTGTCAATCATGAGGTTTCAGCCCCTTTTTATAGCATCAAATAACTAATTAAAACC
>JBBPCS010070792.1:0-16608 GCA_037974645.1 Hollardia meadi
AGGACCGGAACACAGGAAGTAACAAACACAGGAAAATAAACTAGAAACTCAAAACCATAACACAGGAAATAACACACTTAAATCTGAAACGATTATAAAGCTGACTTTGATAGTCAAACATACACAATGAAAAAGCAGTATTTTATCCTGTTTATGAGCTTAAAACCATCATAAATGAAGACACATTTGTAGAATAGCTGGGGAATCTGAGAAGACAAAGTAATACTGAAAAGAAACTCTAAAAAGTTTGAAGGAAAGTAAAGTAATAAAATGTCCGGTCTTAGGACTTTGCAAACAGTGTCAGGAACATTGGTTTACTACTACTATTGGATTCCCTCCATGATAGTTTCTCATTCACTTAAAAGATTAAAGCTTTTATTTACATGGAAGGGGATATAATTCTAGATGCACAGTCAAGGACACACTGACAGCTAATAAAAAGAAAAAAAGAGTTGCCATTAACTGTTGCTGGCACCACAAAATGGGGATGCAAAGACAACATTCATACCTCCTTCAGTGATCTCAAATAAACTCAAAGTCATATTGATTAATTAGTGTTGGAATAATTACATATGGGGCATAATGTCTCATCTTGAAGAAATTACATAATCTAGCCGTCCTAGAAAGGTTTTTTTGTCTGTCTCTGTTTTTCTCTCTCTTTCTATCTCTGTCGCTCTTTCCATCTCTCGCTCTGCTTCCCATGTGGTTCTACTGCTTATCTATCTTGACATGAGGGAAGGGAAGCCTCAGGGTAATACTTGACAGGGAGTCCTCACCATGATTCCTGGCAGCTCTCTCCATTCCCTGCTGTCACTGTAGTGGAATATAAGGGACTCATAAAAGAATGCTGTCATGTCACTGTCACTAACACTGTATGGAACCGAGACGTCTGCACCAGTGCCAGACTTGTGCGATGCAGCAATGTGTTTTTGTGTGTGTGTGTGTGTGTGTGTGTGTGTGCTCTCTGTCCTTGTGTGTTGTGGTTAGGGCAAAGAGAAACTGTATTTCTGTGTTTCCCTGCCAGTTTGAGTTTTTATATGGCAGGTTCTGGTCCAAAACTCCCAACATAGCTTAGCAAAATAATGTGCAAAATTTTTCATAAATAATGTCTACTTTGCTTATTTTAAAAGACACTTCAGGTTTAATACAACTTGGGCTTTATTGGGCTTTTTTTTCAGCCATTATCTTGATTGTGATACTCAAGCAAACAAAATGTTGAGATATGGGGACACCAGTGCATTGCTACTTCCAGACAAGAACATCTTTCTATATAATATAATAGAAATATCTTTAAATGCAACCATTTTTCTTAGATTACATAACAAATTTTCAGCAAATACATTTGAAGGAAAAGTAATGACACCCGTATTATGCTTTCTGTTAAAATAATGAGGAATTATTAATGAATGTGTCTGGCATGCCACTACAATGTTGATGCTGAGCATATCAGTAAAATGTTGTAAACATATTTCATTTATTTTTCAAAATAGCCAATCTTGCAATAAAATATTCACCTGTAGTGACTTCAGCATTATTAAACCTTTATATGGTAATGTTTAGGCTTTTATGAAAAGATCATGGTCTGATTCAGAAAAAGTCAGCAGTGACTTGAATCATCAACAACACGATAATCAACATTTAACCAAAACCAAAAGTTCCTGTTGTTGCCTAAACCTATCCACATGCACCCTGATCATCTCACTGCAACCCTTGTAAATGCTGTGCTTCATTCATTTATACTCATTTTTCACACAATGCTGATCAAGCTGAGCACCGTCAGATAAATCTCTCTGTACACAGTAGGCTTCAGTATGAACTACAGGTTAAATCTACTAAAAGGATGTTGGAGCCTATGGTGTCTGTGGGTTAGGGGAAGATTGTGGTTACAGTTAAAAAAACAAAAACAAAAAAACAAACAAATAATTTAGTTGAAGGTGTGTGACAGTACACAGACCCTGCACTCTTGCATGAAAGCTCACATCCATCTACCACTTGACCTTCCTACCTTACTTTATGCCTTACTATACTGTCTAAAGGACACACTACTTCCAGCATTTGCACTGTTGATTGACATTGGATGTAAATCTTGAGGTGTTGAATTATCCAATATTGATGGATTTCCTATGGATACCAGGCTGAAACAAGCCCTTATTTAAACCAATTTAACTGGTCAGCATATCCTTAAAATCTCATTCCACAAAGCAACTGAGAGTGCAGATAGTTGTGGTAGGAATTTAACATTTGCCTTCCTTTTCTCTTTCAAGTATGCGTGACTAATGTTGGGGTTTGTTTAAAACCTACACCCTTGCATTTCTTGCCATGTCTTCCTTTTGCAAAGTTGCCATTTTTCAAGATTTGCTAGTGACTTGGTGAGTACAATGTTATCATTTACATAAGGACTTAAGTGCAAAATTACAAAAAGAAGACCTCGGTCGTAATGAGCCAGAATTAAAGGTCCAGTGTGTAGGATTTAGTGGCATCTAGCCGTGTTGTTTCAGATTGCAATCAACTGAACCACCTTGTCTCACCGTCCCCTATGGTGGCCGCTAAAACCACAAAAAACAAAGGGGCCAGTGTTTGGTTTGTTCCTTCTGGCCTACTGTAGAGACATGACACTCCCTCTGTAGGTATAAAACGCTCATTCTAAGGCAGCTATTCTCAACCAGCCAGGGCCCACTGGTGGGCCTCAGAGCATCATCTAGTGGGCCCTGGAGGCAGTGGTACAGCCAAATGGTTTAATTCTTGTTATTATTAGCATTATTTTTTTTTTTGTAATTTATAAAGACAGTTATTTTTATATCCAAAGGTGCTCAAGAATTCACATGTCATAAATATCAAACTAAATGCATAATTGAAATGCGAGAAAATCACCAGACAAACGTGTTCTGCCACTACAAGTTAATGAACGTCTGTCATGGTCCCTCGGATGCAGTGGCACAAAATGGTTTTTGAACTGAAAAAGCGATGTGGGAGACAACCATATGCCACTTAAAGTGTGTAAAATGTGTGTGGTAAGGAAATATGACCCTGAATACAATGAATGTAGATTCATAAGGCAGTGATGTTTAGCCAAAAGGACAGGTTATTAAACTGATGAAAACATGTATATTATATTTCTGCCCCTAAATACTCCTAAATGCTACAGACTGGGCCTTTAACTTTTAATACTGATAGCCTGCAACAACCAAAGTTTGGTTAGTGGCTGTTGAGGATCTTTGGCAGCAGCGTGAAACATTGTTGGTAAATCCAGTTTTCTGCATTCAAAAAACTGCATTACTGCTAACCTGTATCCAGTTCTTTAGAACCAGATAAACACGTCATGATCATGCCAATATCAAGTTTGACCTCATCATAGAGAGGGCAAAGTAAGCCCTTAGCTCAGTGAATAAAATATAGCAAGTGTGTGGTGATCATAGGCAATAGCATGATGGAGCACACAGTCCACAACCCACTGTGCCATATGGTGTGTCTCCTTTCAAAATCGATTTGTTTGGAATCGAAATTCTAAGCACAACAAGGTACAGGGGATTGATGAATTCCACTGTGGCTGTGGTCTGTGTAGCGATGAGGAATTTCTGATTTACAGCTGGAGATTGTAATGAGGGGCTGTTATGTAAATGTTGAACAACGGCACCATGCCTCAGGGCTCTTTCTTTCATGTAACAGAATAGTTTTACAGTAATTGCGGTTGAAAAGTGGAACAAAATGATCCGCTATTGGCAAAACAGGCAAAGAGCACATGTCATGGAGAATTAATATGTTAATCTAGTGATTTTGGAAGGGAGACGTGAGACATTATCTTGATTCCAAAGCCAGAAGTGAAATCATTCAACACATAAAGAGCTCACACTGGTGCACTGTATTAAATCAACATGTTTAGCAGCTTTTATTTTTTGGGAAAGATGTATTAAAAGAGGGCAGAATTCTACTTCAGGAAATTATATGAGATGTTAATGTATCACAGTTCATCATTCGTCAGCTGAGTGGTGAAACCTCCCGAACTGAACTGCTGCCTTTTTTTTCCAACGATAGGCTTCTCTTTTCTTCAGGGCCCGATAAGGCAATAAACCTCAGCATCACATCCATCTGTCCTTACTTGTGAGCATTTACTTCCAGTGACCTTTGCAGCCTCTCGAGTTTTTACTTAGTGCAGGTGACTTTTCCCTGCATGACTGCGTTCAGTGATCCATTGCTGCAGTAGCAGCAACAGCCCCTGATGACTTTCTGACATACAAGAAGTTCCTCATCTGCGAAATGGCTGCCTGTGTAACTATGCATCTTAAATAATTATATCATTCATCATTATATTAGTAATTCTATCTCTGTCACCTAGACTTACCCACCTCCTTTCTGCAGATTGTCTAATAACCGTGTACAGGGGGAAAGTCTTTCATGTAAATGGCCTCCTGATCTGAGTTTAGATGGCAGAGGAAGAGGCTGGAGTGATATGTATCAGTGACAGAAAACCTCTACCAAGGAAGGAACATCAAATTGAATTAGCAACTGAGACAGTCGTTGTGGCCTTGAGGGGACAAACGCTCACCTCGGCACCTGTGATCCATCAGAAATGCAAGGCTTACCATGCACAACCTCCCTGCAACTTCTACTGGTCACCATCTCTCATGATGATGACGTATTTTTTCTTTGATCTCTTCAAAAGAAGCCCTCAACACACCCCACCATGCAACAGACTTCAAATGGTTTTCAGTAATGTCGAGCAAAAATTAAGTCCAGCCCTGGAAAAGAGTTTCCAAAAGAGGAAAATTAAAGAAAATATATTTAAACACAATGAACAAGAATGTTAAATGGGTTTTAAGAAATAGAGCTTAAGATATTGGGTTGCTTAACAATTGCCATCAAGCTTGACTTGAAAGGAGATGTGATCACTCAGAAAAGACCAGCATGATTATGAAACACACAACTTAGGGGTGCTGGATGTCACCTTGGGCTGACTTTGTTTTTGAATCGATTGCAGAGAGATTGCACATGACTTCATATTTTTAATTGAGCACCACTGTGACCTCACTCACCCCATTGGAAATGCCAGGAGCCAGCAAAGCAGGACGAAAGAAATAAATTGGGCCAAGGTTATGGGAAAAGGAGCATGCATTTAAAGTGCTGAGAATGTTGGGGAGAAAGAATGAAACTCAGAGAAAGTGTTCCTCTTGCCTGCGACTTCAAGTAATAAAAGATGGAGCTTGTGTGTGTGATGCCATAGAGCTTTGACAGCCTAAGCCTCTTTCCTTGTCAAACAAGGATCGCAGTGTCTTTTTTCTCCTCTAAAGCTGGAAATAAAAAGCCCAGTGTCGGGTATCAGTTGCAGTACCCAGAGGTAGATGCACTGTGGTTTATGCATTATTACTGCTGGGGACAGCAAGGGGAGCTTGTTATTTCTGCAACATGTGTGACCTCTCCCAGGAAATTCACTCTATAATGACTACTGACGATGTGTATGTTTGGGGTATTGAAATGCATCCTTGATAGTTCACCATATGTATGCCAAAATATGGACACATTTAATCCCTTTCCCCTCTCTCTCTGTCTCTGTCTCTCTCTGTCCCTCATTTAATTGGTTGAGCTTACTGGTTTCAGAGGAATTTTAAGTCCTTCTTAATGAGTAATTTAGCGAGTTGCTAGCTTTAAATAACATCTTATGGCAGGAGGTTTGGCGGAGGATGAATGCTGCAATTCCGCTCCACATTTCTTATTCCTCAGTGTTTTTTATAAATGCTGAGCAGAAGCATATTTGCATACCATGCATGCTCACTCACGCATGACATGACACCTGTAGCTGATAATGTTTTTTTAATTGCACTGCCCTTGAACTGTGTCATCAGTCCTTGTCAAGCAGATAATCTCAGGAGCCATGATGTTGATATGCTCATGGTTACAACCGCTATGCAGTATAATGGCTCATTTGCCTCTCATCAGATCCTATCTATTGAGCTTAAGTTGTTACCCCATGGAGTAGTTTGGTTTTTTTAGGCTAGTAGCAAAGAAAACTGCTGAGGACAATATGATTTAGATTTAAATATTTATTTTCGACTCTTCCTGTTGTACCTGTGTGCAAGGGTTGTTATTATATTTAGCCCATTGCAATGTTGGAATACTTTTCACACTACAAGGGCAAAGACATAGCTTCCATTGTGAATTCTCAGACTACAGAGCTTAAAGTAGATCTTGTTCGATGGACTGTTGAATTCAACTGAATATTCTTATTTTCTAAGTCTGAACTCTCGAGTAACCTTTCAAAAAAAAAAAAAAAATCGACTCAAGGCCACTCCGAAATGGCATATCAAGTTCCAGTGGGTTATTTAAAGTTATTAATTCACTGCACCATTATCAGGCTTTCTCACAGCTTTAATTATGAGGAAATGTCCACAGGATAATATTACATCAGACAAAGAAAAGGGTCCATTCAGCAGCTGAATGTGGCCATGTGGTGAGCTGTGTGAATGAGAACTGAAACGCATAATTTGAAATTAATCAAAGTACATTTTTACATTTGTAAAGTGAATTGTAATTAGCAGAGGTCAATCAAATGCTAACATCCAGCAGAAACTATGTTAAATGTCTCAGTTGTTCATGTGCAGCAGCATTTCCTAGTAGACTCCAGCATACTAGCTGGATGACTGGAAGTTAATACTTTCTCATGTAATGCAATGCCCGTCCTAACTTTGAGAGACAGATCACCCTCAAATCCAAAATACATAGTTTTCCTCTTACCTGTAGTGCTATTTATCCATCTATGTTGTTTTGGTGTGAGTTGCTCAGTTTTGGAGATACCTGCTATAGAGATGATAGGAACTATTTATTAATTTATTTTCTGTCTCACAGCACAGAAGGAAGAGTCGTCTACTCTACTCATGGATGAGAGACTAGCTAACTAAGCTAGCTAATGTTACAGCAAGGGAGAATTAATATTAATGAATAAATAATGAATATTTACATTCTGCCCTGTCATGAGTAATTGCACATTTCCTTCTGCACAGTGGTGTAGTTCGATAGAAAGAAAATAATTCCATACTTATTTCTTTATGATCGTGTGTGCTTAAAAGTTAGCACAGATTGCTACAGCCATCTTGATGATTTTGTTGTCTAAGTTGGTGTAACTTCTGTAAAATTTGGTTTGCTATAAATAGTTTTTGGATTGTGAGAAATGATCTTCCCTATCTGCTGAGGGGTGGGCCTCTTCACCCTTTGGGCCGACATCAGACATACTGTCAGAGAGCGAAAATGGCTGTGCACCAGGCTCTGCTGGCCTTCCCCTGCCTCTGTGTCCATATCTGAGGGCAGATAGCAGGAAGAACACTCTGGGATTGTCGTCCTCACTCTCTGGCCATTTCTTTTTTCTTTTGTATGTGTGTCACAGTAGTGACCCCCAAGTAGGGCTGGCTTTAAAGAGAAACCATTGTGTTTATTTGCCAAATTCTTCAGAAATATTTATTTTTTTGTAGGAAGTGTATTCAGAGTGCAACTTTGGCCCTGAAGCTCAAAAATTGAATAGAATAATTATTCTCCAAATATCCAGTTGAGACTGCTTGGTGAGGTCTCTTGCAGCATTTCTTCAGTGGCTTGTCTCTGTTCATTTCATTCCTGGTAACGCAGTAGTGCTATTGTTCTGGCAGTTGTTGTACTTAAAGAAGTGACTGAGAAGTCTTTGTGATGTTTTTATTGCTTAGAGAATTTGTTTCAGTATCTGTGTTGGGAGACAGCAAATGACTATAGACCATACAGTCAATGTTACCAATAACAGCAGGAGGAGAAATAATGGATGTTGCCTTGTTAGAAGGAAGTACCTGCAGACAAGCTCTCCTCTGAATCGAGTTCAGAGAGTCTTAGAGAGGATGCTGGAGACCTGCAGTGTAGCCTGGTATAAATCTTGTTTTAATCACCTCTCTTTCTCTTTTAACCATTTAGAGTTTCCTGGGAAATAAATGTAGATGTAAAGGTAGATAAGGTTCATTAATGCAGGATGTTATGCCACTACATTATGGTAAAAGTGTCACTTTAAATGTGTCTGTTCTTCCTCTGGGACTTCTGCACTTTCCAAGTGTGTATGTGTGCAGAGCTCCACACAAAATATCCATTGAATACTCCTTTTTCCAGTAGTCTTTGAGAATAAATGTATCAGCCGGTAGCATGGACATTCGCAACTCCTTCTGAGAGCACAGGTGTCAAGCGATTGCAAAGCACACAGATGCCCTGGGGACAGCCACGACTTTCTCCTATCTGACACACTCAGACCTAATTCCTCTTCTGCTTAACGAGCCACTTGATCATCCTGCCAACTTGTGCTGCCAGATCAATTCGAGCAGAAGCAGGAAAAAACAAGGGTAACGTTTCTCCCTGCTAGAGATATTTGAAGCTGCTTATCAACAACACAATAGAGCAAGACAGGCACTGCTGACCCCAGTGGTCCCTGTGCAATACGGTGGACGTAGTATGAAGTTAGAGCTTATTTCTGCTGGGATTGCGTAGGGAAGTTGTTCTCTAGCTGAGGAGGATATCACAAACTATTTTGCTTTAATTTATGAACAATACAGAATCTTACAATTTCTGTATTTGCCAAAGTTGCTTTGTGTCATTGCTATTTACTTAGAAACATATGCTCATTTGCATTGTTGTTGATAGGTCGTGCAATTTTAACACAATATAATGCTGCAATCTTATGCCAGCATTTATGCTTTTATCGCTGAGACCTTGAATGCTTTCATATTCAACTAGAAGCCATTCTGCTATTTAGTGAAAATGCCCAGCCTTGACACGAGCTTTGCAGTAAGCACATCGGCACAACTGCACATCAGCATTTACCTTCTGTTCTACAAAACCAAGGTTAGCATCTAATTGGAAAGCTCTGTGATTTATCAGAATACAGTGGAATATAGTGGCAGGTGAGCAGGGACTCGGATGCTTTGTTTGAACTTTAAATATAGAGACAAGCATTGAGGTCACCTGCCCTCACTCCTTCGCAGGATTGTAAAGATGCTCTCTTGAGATGCCACTTTTGGCACAAAACCTGAAAAGGCATTTTTCTTAATAAAGATTCATTTGGTTTGCTCTTATAACCAGCCTCTTGCTTCACGTAGCGATGCTGAAATTGTGCATGTGTGCAAGTCCCTGCTTTTTGGCATTTAACTAAGAGGCCTGTGTTTGTCTAGTCAATACTGTTTGCTTAGTTAATTAATACAAAGGGGATAGGTGAGAATGAAGAAAGGCACAGGGATTATTTGGAATCAATTTTGCATTACAGGAAGAGGAAGTATCTTACGACCTATAATACATAAAAAATAAATAAAATACATAAGAAATATTTCATACAGTATGTTGGCTTCATGTTTTTTTTTTAATTCCGATGCATTCAGAAACAATCTATACTGCAGTACAATATATCTGTCTATCTATTACTCTTGCAATACAAATTTCGAAAAGTGGTGAGTAATGAAATCTATAAGCGACTACCTCCTGTAAAATTTTGTTGATTAAGTTTACCATTGAGCATTTGGTCATTACAGCACTGAAGTGTTTGGGGAGTTCTTTCTCATTGTGATACAAGTGGGCAGACTTCAAGGTACTTACACTAACAGACAGACGACTTAATTATGCATTTAAAAATGGTAAAAATGCGTCACAGTAATATAGAGCAGCTTTAGTTTGTGTCACACAGCCTATCTGCAGGTCAAAACAATGTTTTTTTCTCTCTCCAATTTGTAATTAATTTTTGAAGCTGGCCTAATTCATCCCATTGAAGGCAGACTCATTTTCCATGTCCATGTGTATATTTGACAGAAATCGCAAGGGAACTTTGTACCTTTAAACCTTCATTCCAAGGTCTTTTATAGGGGACTGCAGTATTTGACTAGCCCTCATTAGCCTGGCCTTATTTCCAAGACTAATGCCCCTTTACTGCTTTTAGCTCTTTCCCTTTGACACTTGAAAGGGGCAGTTTCTTTCGGGAAATGGCCACAATCTGCACTTAATAACTGAGTATGTGAATGGTGACAAAGTGGCTTTTCTTTCTCAAGTGTTAGACCAATTTAAATGAGTGTTATAACAGACCACAACTCTCAGGCTACAGCTCCTTCTCTACCTGCGACTTAACACAATCAACAATCAACACCCTCCTTACTGACAGAGCTGAATCAAAATGAGAGCTTTAATTAGTCTAAATGCTTTTCAGGGAAGTGACTCACATCATTTACATGGTTAACTTGCAACATGAAATGCAGTCCTTATGATGATAAGAATATATAAGGTTCTCTGCAAGAAGCAACATTTCCCCTGTGAGAGTACAATGCATACCACCATCTACCTTGACTGATGTCTGAGAGCTTAGTTTTTAATTTCCCCTGTCGATGCAAACCATCTAATTATGCTTGATCTGCTTTATTTACCCAAAGCTCTTAGTTTAAAAAGGTTTGATTGTGCTTTAAGACAGCTAATGCTATGTAGTCATCAGCGCTATTATTATGAGCGGTTGTGTTTATATTGTTTATGAGTAAGTGTCTTCAGATGAGAGGTGACTGATTACAGCTGTGGTTCACATCACTTCAGGAATGAAGATCAAATGCAAAGTTCATGTTCAGCTAGAGAGCCATGGATCAATGAAGTAAGACAGGAAATTGCAGCAATAGCAGGACTGTTGGTGCACCGGTGTTCAGTCAATATATGCTACGCATCGAGATGTGCTACTTAACCACATCTCAACAGCAAGGTTAGGGGGAGAGGGAGGGGTAGTGCTATCAAATCGCATTAAGGTAGCATTTCCTGACAAGGCAGCATAAATGGTCAGCACACCGGATTAGTAAGTTTGTTTAATGGCATGAAGGTATATTGGCAGCACTCTACAGTTTGAAAGCACTGAGAGGTGTATTGCGCCTATTGTTTCATGTCTGCTGATAAGTACACACCATGCTGCCTTAACTTTTTTATATGCTTTGCTTTTAACCTGTGTGAACATAAAACCTTCCTTTACGGTGCTTTCCAATTATTTCATTTTGTCACATGTAAGAGCTTTTTATGTGTTAAAGTTGCTACTTATGGCATTTAAAAATGACCAAATCATCATTCATATGATCAATGTAAAAAAAATTGATGGTAGCTGAGATTGGCAGCCTTTTTCAGCCTGTTTTTTTCTTTTTCTTTTTACACTGCACAATGCTTGGTTGAATGCAGAAATTCTGCTGAATCAGTTAATGGTACAAAACCAAAAAAAGTGCTGTTCTTGTACTGTAAATGAAGCGAAACCTGTCAAAAAAAATTGTGTTGATAGCAGCTGGTGGAAGGAATGAAAATCACTTGCAAGCATGCGCACCACCTATTCAGAAAGGCCAAGGAGAAAACCTTTGACCAAAATCTCTTTCCAAATAGGAAAACAGGCTTTTAGATGAAGCATAGTGGCTAAGGGCAGTCTTGATAATGTTACAGCATACTGGGGTATTGTGGACATGTCTGTTGTTGCTGGCTAAAAATAACCACAAACAAGATAACATTTCTAATAAAGACCAGGAATGTTACATTTACCTCAATTCAGTCAGTCTTTTGAGTCAGCACTAGATACTCCAATACATACTCCAAACAAGTCAGACTAGCTTTTAAATTCAAATAAAAGCACACTTACTTAGAAATATGGCTTTTGTTGCAACATTTTATCAGTTACTTTAATTCAGTCATTTCTAAAAAAAAAAAAAAAGGTCTGACACATACCTGAAATTATTTTAGGCAAGACAACATTTGAGAGAACATATGGCCCTTTGTTGGAAATCTCCTGAATCAAGAGCATTTGATTGAAATGCAATTTTGATGAAGAATTATGCATAATGTGAATTATAATGAATCCCATAGTTATTGACAGTGACAAAAATATGTCATTGTTTTGTTGATTACTGCTGCTGCAACCTTTGTGTTCTACCCCCCACCCCCTCCCCAGTGTCTTTGATGAAAAACCTCACACTCATTTAAGCATTCAATTTGCTTGAAAATACTTTCAATCAATTTTAATCACTGTAGTGAATGATATACTCCTGAATGTTTTTTATGTGTGTTGGAGTGTCTTTCAAATTTTTTTCAGTTAATTCACGTTAAATCAAGGAAATTAACATGCTTCACATATTCATAATTTGTGATTTTGATGACCATTAAGGTAGCGCGGGTTTGAGATCAGTTGGTTCTTATGTGTAGAGCAGATCTGACGATCATACAGAAGTTATCTCAGCTCTTCAAAGACATGCAGTACTATCCCATAATCACAAATCTGCTACTATACAACATCTTGACTTTTTTATGATCTGCACTAACTGGGCTGTGAATGCAGCTGAAATCATTTGCTTGAACTCACTGCTGACTGAGCAGTGTGACTGGAGTTTTTTAGCTGTGCCTGGCTCGGGGTGCAGACTAGATTCTGGGTGCAGGAGCTCAGCTTCTTAGAGAATTAGATGGTTTTAATACAGAGACTCTGCCTTTTGGAACCAGCATACTGTATATGTATCAATATAACACAGATCAGCGTGATGGACTGACTGCAACATGCGCTGGGAGATGGGCTAAATATTTAATATAGTGTCTTTATAATTTGTCTCAGAATTCCCAAAGTGGAGTGAAGACACTTTTATTGTGGCATCGACTCTGCGGCTTTATTTGACCTCCACATGTTATTGCTTAGGGGCCAAGAGTCTTGGATGCTCATTCAGATTGTATCTATTTGGCCAACAGAGAAATCGATGGTCTCACAAGTTTTGTGATGCACAGTTATTAATACAGTGTGGAATTATTCTGTTGTAAGCAGCTAACAGATCAAAGGCCAAGGACAGCTCTGCGCAGCGGTTTAACAAACTGATAAAAAGATGAGATTCCTGAATCACAGCAAAACACCACCACCCGTGCGCGCTTCTAGGAGGATGGGTGTAGAGATAGGGGGAAGGTGGGGGTAAATCAAACGGGGCCGGTATGTGGATTTCCTAAACCAAACAAGTTGTTCCAAGCCGTGTGTAATTCACCCCACAGATGATGGGTTTTACAGCCTTTTCGCCTGTATTCTATCCAGCGGGGATCTGTAAATCTGTCAAGGAGAGAGTCAATTCCATTCCCCCTGCCGTAATCTCATTTGCCTCTGGTGCCAATGGAGCATCAAATGTCGTCGCTGGCTCCTGGCTGGGTGCAGTGCCTGTCTGCCGCACTGCCGAGTCGAGCCTGGGAGTAAATCCCACCTGTCCCACATGAGGTGCTCCATCAACCACAAAAAAACCAACATTATCCCGGAATGTTTTAAGGAGCTAATGGAATCCTTATCTTTATTTTTCACTGAAAAAAATTAATAACATGCTGCTGTAAAGGTTCCCCCAGTTTATCAGCCCTACATGCATATCTGTCCTCTTTTTTTTTTTTTTTTTTAGGTTTCAGACTGTTTTTAGGGATGTTCCTGGGCTGATGTCTGTGTTTTAAAGTACTAACTGCCAATCACAGGATGCAGTCGTATTGCTATTCCATGATGGATTAACCCTTTCTCTATAGCCTATACTGATGCAATAACATAAAATTAAGGCAGTTTGGAATATCCTTATCATCCTACAAACAGCATTTGGCTTTTTCTATCAAATCTGTGGCGTGTTATTAAAAAAAGAGCTGGTGCTGTGCATTTATCACAGTAACGTCAGAACATTTAATCAGACTTGTTGCTTTTACTTTCAGCATGGCAATATTATAAAAAGCTTGCCAACATTCCCTCCGTTGTAATTGTTTGGAATTATATGTGTGTGGGAGCATGTCTGTATGTGGATGGAAGGGGTTGCATGTCATGTGAAACCCGTAAAGGGTAAAAGAAAGTCAGAAAAATGATGCAAATGAAACAGAATACTTACTGTTGTCACATTTTGTTTAGGGAGCAATTGTACTGAGACATGTATTGTTTCCAAGTCCTTCCAAGCAAGAGCTGCAAATGTTACAGTTGGAGCTTGTTAAAGCCGAGTGTTTCTCTGCTCCACTGCTGAGGGTCTCAGTGATTAGGGAGAGAGCTAAAGAGGAGGCGTTGCTGTGGCCTCTTGCTGCAGTTCCTACCTCATAATTTAAGGCTGCCAAGTCACCTTCAAATCCACAGAAAGTTACTACAAGGTAATAATTATAGATAATTTCACCAAATTGCAATGATCCAATAAAATCCTGTAACTGTAAAAGTTTATTCTTAGGGTGAGTTATTAGAAAAATACAGCACCATTTAGCACAGTTTTTCTCTTCAACAGGATGAAGTTAGACTCGTCTTTTTTCCATTTGGAATGTAGATTCTCCATTTGGTAACTCTGCTTGCACACTTATTACAGTGTCCTCATCCCAAGCTCGTCACATATGAACGTTTGTTCATGCGTTCTTCTCCTCATATTCAGACGCGCAAGGTACGCTTTGGCGTCGCCCTTTGGCCGACGCACAAAGGCTCATTAATTTGGTAAAGTTTAGGCACAAAACAATGGTGACGTTTGGTTTCACATGGGACCCGAACTACGGTCTCCTGGGTGAAAGCCCTTGTGCGTCCTTGCCTGATGCCAAAGGGTACCTTGTGCGTCTGGATAGGACGCGAAGGGCCGTGACCAAAGAGATGAGAACGGGGCATGAGAACGAGCTGGACCAGGTTATCTATGTTTTAGTGGAAATATACCACTTTCCTGCCCCTAGCGTTTTAAAGTGATATTTTTGTTGGCCCTGTAGTTACAAAGACAGCGTTCACAATATGGGTAGTGCTATTAGCCTGGCTACTGTCCAAAACAAAAGCAACCGTAATAATTCAAATTGGACCCAGAAACTTTGGTTTGCTATTATAAAGGCAGAGTAAACACCAGGTTGTATTAATTAGTTGGCAGGTCTTGTTACTTCCTAATTTTAGTAGAGAGAATGTCGGTTTTTAAACTACTTAAGTCCTGGTGGTGAGGGGAAATATATTGATGGGGGAACAGATTTCAATACAGCACCAGAGTGCTTTCCATTGAGTGAATGCCCATCCATTCACTCTTGTTTTACGTTGGTTTCTGTCACTCATTAATCAAGCCTTCATTTTTCTGTGAAAAATACAGGTGGTGCCAGCATTCCAGCATAGTGAGAGCGAGGCTTAAATGCAAATAGTGTAATTTATCTTCAGCCTTTACACTGTGCAATATATATTTACTTTATAATGATAAGTTAAAGCAAAAAAGTCTATTGCAAGTATAAAGCTCAAGGTAAGATTTATTATGTATTTTGAATACTTCTTAATACTTTTATATATTATCTAGCTGCTCCTTTATTTACTGTATTCATCTGGGCACTGATATTTACTTTCCTGAGGCATAAAACATGACTTTCCGCGTTGCAATAATAATTTATGCACATGGAAGGGCAGGGAGCTCCCAGAACAGAGCCATACCGCCAAATATAACTTAATGCAAATGGGAATCTAAGTTTCTTTGACTATAGTGGTCTTGAATGAACTCCACATTCAATGTACACAAATACTGTCTATGCACTATGCGTTGTCCTGTTTAAGAGCCAATACATTGATTTTAGTTAGTTTGCAGTTACAATGGAATTGATGTTGCTGGTATAGAAATGTTAAATCATTTAATCATACATAATACACACATTGTCTCTTAGACTAATAGTTGGATTAAATTTTAGCTAACTCATGAGGAGAGTTATGTGTCACTACCATTTAGTGACAGTTTAAAATTAGAAAACATTCTTAGCATGCAGGAGGAACTACATCATTTCTCTGTTTGTTAATTGTTTTATATATTACTTATATATAATCTGCATTTCAATAAAATTACACTGAATGACCTAACAGGGGCACTGAAATTATCCAATATAATTGCCTTGTTAAGGATAAAAATTTAAGCTGTAAAGGTGTAAAAGTGTAACAGTTGGACAAGCGTTGATTTCTTTATTTTTCCTTTTTATTCACTGCAGCAGACCATGTTATATCACACAGATGGTGTGTGAACACCCAAGGACACCACACAGCACAGATAAATTGAGAGCCCATTAAGAATGACTAAAGATAATACATTTAAATGGGCTGAAAGCATTAAGATAGCTACCAGAGGCCACTATAGTGTGTCAAACGTAAGAGAAGCCAATCAGCAGTGATTCCGGTATTTACTGCAGCCTGTTGTTTTGTCTGTTACTCTAATAAAAACCTGCTCTCTATACTTAATCTCTGCTTAGCTCTTATTTATTTCTTGACACTTATCTGAACCAACAAAGGATTCAGGAGTATTGTCTGGCTGCTGACGCTCTCACCCTTGACCTCTTCATTAGTTGTTCATAAAATTGCTATGCTAAAAATTGTAGATTTGCTGCAGGAGCATTGTACAAGCACCAGTATAAAGTATAAAATCTATCTGTCTTATAATAGTCTTTGCAGCTTAATATGACTCTATTGTGTTGTTTATGCAGTTTTTGTGCCCAAGGCCATCAAAGGATAGGCCAAAATCTCAAGGCATGCCTGTAAGCCTCTATAACACGTTATCACTATTAGAACTCTGTAAATGTTGATTTTTATTAACAAATGCCAGTGTGTGTGTGTGTGTGTGTGTGTGTGTGTGTGTGTGTGTGTGTGTGTGTGTGTGGATAAGAGAGTGAAAATAA
>JBBPCS010070803.1:0-16606 GCA_037974645.1 Hollardia meadi
CACACACACACACACACACACACACACACACACACACACACACACACACACACACACACACATACACACACACACAGCCATTGTTTGACCATGGTTCACACTGACAGTTGCCATGGTCAGTCGATGGACGGTTTGTTCAACTGTAACATTTATTCCATATGTAGCTCTCGAACGAACGAACAAACGAAGGAACGAACGAAGGTACTGACTGAAAAAAATGGCTTTTATGTGAATCAGCCACTGCAAAAGTTGACAAGTTAATTTCAATGCTCAAAGCTACAGATATGTCAGAAAATACTGACCTGGTTTGAAAGGACTTCATTGGAGTTGTTTACCGGGAACATAGTAAGATTCTACCTGAAACCAATGAGCATAATGAAAAACTTAAAGTTCAACAACACTTGGCCATGGCATTGGCTAAGAGTGGGATTTCTTCACTGAAATACGTTAGAAATTGCAGTTTTATATATTGGTACAAAAATTATTTATTGGCAGCTTCAATCCAAAGATATACTCAGTAACTCAGTATAAGAGTACCCACCTAGGGAAATACAAGGGTCAATATTGACTGAACTAAGGCATCAGTGTCCCAGACATTTCCTATCTGGAATTTATGTGGACATAATGTTATGGGTGGGGCAGATCCAAGATGCCTTTGTAAGTTTTCTTACTATGTTCTCAGCAACACACAACAATTTCAGATGAGACTGAGGTCACCCTCAGTGATCTGCAAACGTTCCCCCATGAACCGCTGTTTTTCTAAAATTATGATGGGTTTATCGCCAGAGGCAGGGGATTTGAACAATGTGACATATTATGTCACATAAGCTGGGAGAACTCCAATGTGTCCATCCATCACTCTTGCTCTCACTGGCTGAGAGCCCAGCTTCACTCGTAAGGCAGTTCTTTTAGCCAGACTGCTGCCTCAGGGTCTAAATGAAAAATCTGAATCTTCTATTCTATAATAACTTGTGGTTTGTAGGCTGTGATTATCAAATCAGTAAAATGACTCTCTTCAATAGGGTGTAATTATTGTTGTCAGCTATAGGTAGCCCTAGGATAATCTCTGAGCTTTATCCAGAGCTTAAGGGTTTATACAAAGTCAAACTTTCTTGAATTTTTTAACAATATGAGGCTACACTTGTCAGTGAGTAAATCACATTACTTGTTGCAAAAGTAGCTGCTAACTGTTGCTAATGTTAGCTAGTTAGCTCAGTTAACCGTGCAGTTAGCAGCACTATTAGCTAATTCTCACCACTGGGTCCCCCCATACAGCTTTGTGCATGAATGCACAAAATAAGTCAGAAGGCACCCAACAGGTATGGACAGCAGTCAGCAGCAGTCATCTCTCTATTTTTACAGTAATACACAGTATGTAACACAATACCATGCTATCCTACACATGTCATTGGACGCATGCTGACACAATGTGCTGACCTAATATATTAAAGATGCTACAACAACTTTAAACGTTTAAACATTGTGCAGGAGAGGTTGGAAGCCAGAAATGGCTTACAAAGATACCTCCCCTATAAATTTCAGTTATATTACAGAAAAAAATGGAATTCCTTAAAGTTTCAGTACTAAGCAGTAATACGATATATACGATATTTACTAAGTAGTCTTTTTTTAAGTGATTTTTGAATAAGTTTAATGAAGTTGTTGATTGCAGTGGTGGAGGTAGATTGTTCCAAAGATGGCCCTCTATATTTCAGATGATAGAAAGAAGAGGATAAAGACAAATGAGAAATACAGGGAGATGGACCAAAAATCACTAAACCCTGAAGTCATGTCTCTTAATTCACACAGCACAATGACTGTTTTTCATTGCTTTGAGCTGGCAGGAATTATGAGGTGGCTTCACACATGGTTATGACAATACAAACACAAATGATGGCCTGTCAACAGAACAGCCCAGACCATAATTAAACACTATTATAAAACATATTAAATGACAAAATTCTTTGAAATAATGTGTCTCTAATCCAGTGTTTCTCAGTCCTGGTCCTGCCCTGCATGTTTCAGATGTTTCTCTGCTCCAACACACCTGATTAAAATAATGGCTCGTTGTCAGAACTGATGACTATATATGGGACGGCCGTGGCTCAGAAGGCAGAGCAGTCATCCTTACTGATCGGAGGATCAGTGGTTCGATCCCTGACTCCTGCAGTCAGCGTGTCGAAGTGTCCTTGGGCAAGATACTGAACCCCAACTTGCCCCCGAAGGCACAGCCATCTGTGTGTGAGTGTATGTGTGAATGGTTACCTCTCCTAATGAGCAGCTAGCACCATAGATGGTAGTATCTGCCACCATTGTATGAATGTGTGTGAATGGGTGAATGTGACAAATGTTGTAAAGTGCTTTGAGGAGTCGGTAGTCCATATACAACATAGAGACATGATTGTTATTTATGTTTACAAAGATTGATTGCTCCAGACATGGGAAATTGATGTTTAATGATGCTCTAATTCCCACTGAATGCAATTGTTTACACGAGGATAGAATTCAAAATATTAAAAAAATAAAATACTGAAATTTACTTTGAAATCTACCATGATAGCAAAATTTTCCAATTATTTTTCATGAATCACATTAGTAATAACAATATAATATAAAAACAATAATAACATTGGAAATTGCCTAATAAATACTAACGTTATGTCGGATGTTTAGATTAACTTTTCTTTGCTGACATGTGAACATATTTAGAAGAGAACTGGACGCCTCTTGGCATAAACCACCTTAGACCATGGTAACTGAAGAATAGAGCCACAAATTCAGACCAGGAAAAAAAAAGTTTTCAGTGTTTTTTTAATTTACCTCTTCTTTTGTTGAAAAAGTTGAAAACACAAAATAATGTGCAATAAATTTGAGATGAATTTTGTCAGTTCATGCTTACTAATGCAATCTGAACAGCAACCAACAACAGAAAATATAAAAATGAAAACAAAACAAATTCAAATGTTTGTAACACAATAATAAATTAGCTTGTTACTTGAAAAACCAAACCACTGCACATCTCTGTACCCTTGACTTTCATCTGGGTCAAACAGCACAGCAGTCAAACTAAACAGGCCTGAACAGATGGAGATAAAGCTCCAACAAAGTTTTATGACCACTAATGGGCTGAGAAATGACAAGCAAGTCAGCATGAGTTGTAACTGTGGATTTATGTACACAAATGTTCACATTTCCTGTTACTGTGAACTCCAGTGCCTTTTCATAGCCGCTGACTCAACATAAATCCCAGCCTCAGAAAAGGGTCATGGCCCTCTGGCCAATGCCTGCTTCACCTGGGTTATCTGATTGACTACAGAGATCAACTTAATGGGTATTTGGCAACATGTGTGCATGATTCACACACGCAGGTGTTGTCGGTGAAGTTTATAGACTGCAATTTATGAGTAAGAGAGAGTGAGTGTGGGTAGATACAAATTATAGCAAATTATGTGTGTGTAAGTGCGTGAGAGCCGAGAGGAAGTCAGACAACATTTGTTTGGAGCAGAAATAATTTCATTGTTTGGGTTAAGTAACGAAAGGAGTTTTTCACCAAGTATAAATCCGCTGTGATATCACTGATTGGTTTGTGGACGACTATTTTGAAGCGCAGAGTTTGGCATTATGGATGTCCCCATCTTGTTTTTTCTTAGGCAAATATTTGAGAGGGTGGAGCTGGGGAGGAAAGGCATTGCTACACCTACATTCTGATTGGATCTGACTGAGAATGTGACATGCTGTGGTAGTGATGTCAATCACAAGGTAGCCAGGCCTAAAGCATACCATGCTTTATCATCTATTTTACTTTAAATGGGGCCATAATTTACTAATTGAACACGTGCTGTATTGTGCATTTGGAAACTGTTTACTGAGGTAATAAATGAAGAGAGAAGGGTCATTTTCTCATAAGCTTACATACAATTGGATTCCTTTTTGAAACCAATGAAGTCGCCTCCTGCTGGTCATTACAAAGAATGCAGGTTTAAGGCACTTCTGCATTGGCTTCGCTTTTCAGACCCAGAAAAGTCTGCCCACTATTTAAAATGGTTTAACACTCATGAAACCAAGGAAGAAAGACATGAGAGGAACTAGTAGCACACTAGCTGCTAACATTGAAAATAGTCATGCTGTTTTCCAGTGATTCCTAAATGGTAATTTCAGGTATTTATTATCATAAGTTAATAGACAGAGTACAGGACAGAAACCTTTGTGACACAGGGGCCATTAAGCGCAAAAATGTGTCTGACAAAGGCCTCTAAATTTTCACTGTGTAAATAACATCTTTTCAAATCAATTTGGGATCTCAGACCTTCCGGGGGCTTGAATTACAATTTTTTGTACATTTTAAAACAAGTCCCCAGACCCCTCAGTTGTTTAGGAGAATGCGGCAACGTTGTTTTGCTGTGAAGCTCGAGAAATGTTTTGTGGACTTTCCATCAGCGTGGGGGTGAATAAGTCAAGACTGAATTAAAATTTTTGGGTGAACTGTTCCTTCCCATTGCTTGCTTACACCAGGTACACACACCGCAAGTTAAAGTGACATTGTTCGTGAACAAGGGAAACCAGATACAGTGTCTTGCTCCTTATACCATACCGCTAATCGACCCATTAATGTTTTTCGGTTTCATATGAGTGTGACTGCCTGTGATGCTGGCTCTGCAGCTGTTTGATGACTGATTTTTGTGGCTTCGCCACGTGAGAGATATTGTGGCTAAAATTCTGACTTGGAATTACAAGTATGAGACTGACATGAGCATTTTTTTTTCCTCCTTGGCTGCTATGCTATTCTTGCAAAGTTGCCCATTGTTTTTATAATGCATTCTTCATAATGAAAGATATATAAAAAAAAGTTATTGACAGTTTTTTGTTTGTTTTTTTAATTAATGTTTTTGCCTTATTTTGAGTTTACACTTGTTGTTATTTGGCTCTGCCTGCTAACTTAACTCAGCCATTGATATTATTTCTGCCTCCAGAGCAAAAATCTTTATCTACAGCAGACATAGCATACAGTATGTGCATGTCTGCCTAAAGCTCAATGATAAGCTTTCCTTCATCGTCACTACTGCTGGTGTCTTCGGCGTTGTCCTGGCAGCTTTGCACAAGCCTTACTCCACTGGTCAGACACTCGGCTGGTGGGAAGCCATGAAGCTGGCCAGAAAAGAAAAAAGACTGATATTTGTTGCTAATGTCAGTTCTCCCAGAGTTACTGCTCTGACTTGTGTAGTCATTTGGTGCCTTATCCTTGGTGTCTTGGTAATCAACAGCTTCTGGGTATGTGAAAGGCTTCGATGGCAGCAGGGTATTATTATCCAGCACATTGTTGTTTGAAGCTTGGGTGTCTCCAGTCAATCCAGCAGTAGCTCTACTGACTTGAACTTGGCTGGGGTGTGTGGAGGATGATGTTTTGACATCAGGCGAGAGACTTCCTAATGTTAACTTAGCGGTAGTACAACAGCTTGCTGCCGCCAGGTTGTTCCCAGCAGTAGTATTTCCTTTCTGAACGGACAGCGTGATCCTTGTCTGCTTTTGATCTTGCTTTTGGTCCTGGTGTGAAAATGTTTTCTGAGGACTCGACTCAATTTGTGAAAAAGCATTTTGTGTGTCCGTTAATTGGGCCTGTGCTTTGATGTGTTGACTTGAATTTAAATCACATAAGAGCTGTGTTGGTTGATTGTGGATGCTTTCCCATTGTTGTGAGAAACAGAAGTTGTTCAATTCCAATGGGGGCTGTGGAGAATAGTTAGTCTGACTGCTGCTGGCAGGTAAATTAATATTATTTGACATGCTTGAAGTTTGCTGAGGGCTGTGTTGACAGTATGCAGACATTCCAGAGTGTGTGTGGGAAAGATGCTGTGGATGCTGCTCCGACTGCCATGAGTTTTTACAGGAATCCGCCTTGGCCTCTCTGTCTTCCCCCTGTTAATAAAAGAAGAATATGAGGAGGTCATTTTCCTCCAACCACTGAGCCCTCTCATTAGCTTCCTGCATTGCTCACATACCACCACAATTCACGTGTCCACTGAGTTATGAATTATGATAAAATCATCACAGGGAACACAGACTGGTGAAGCATCCAGTTGTTCCAATCACTGCTCTACAGCTATTCATTATATACCTTGAAGTTTGAACATAATAAAATAAAACATAATAAAACAAAATTATGGCAATGTATCTGCTGTTAGCAGTTGTGGTATTGTTAAAGTTGATTGCTGATGGTTTAAAGTTTAGAACAAGGCACATGAAGTCTCATAATTTATCTGATTTTTCTGTATGTGGCTCTGTAATATACATTTTTGTTTAGCATAATTGTTATATTTTGTAAATCTTTTTCAAAAAGCACATTCTCCTCTGTTGGACACATCTTGGGAATAATATATTTATTCTGCTGCAAATATTTCATGGGAAAAACACACATTTTGGCTCGGGTGTCTTTATTCTCTTGTCTTTAAAAAAGAAAAGAAAAACAACTCTGTGGTGTAACACATCATTATGTCTGAGACCTGCCTCCACGTGACACCCAGAACAGGACAGTCTGAACTTCTCTGGAGATGAGGGATTTGTGGAAAGATTTAGAGGTTAAGAATAATTAAAATAATAAAAAGGATTTAGAGAGAATGCTGACTTTGTCGTTTCTCTGTTGCCTGAATGTCGTTTGGAGATGCTTTATGTGTAAGTGTTTTTTTCTTGTGTCTGAGCTGTATAGTCACTTTGAATTTCAAATTATAAGAATATGTAGAATGTAAACACTCAAAGAGGGAGAATCAAAGCATTGTATAGTAAACATTCATCCAGCGAGCAAGTGAATAAATTCATTCAATCTCACCTCTGGATTTGTCATATCTTGTAAACATGTGTATCTGCAGTTAGCCTCTGCCTTATTGCCCCACTGTCCTGGCTCCTCATCTGCCTTGATTCCTCTGTTCTTCCCCTCTCCTGCCACCCCTCCGCCACCCTGCCCCTCCATGCATTGGTGGTTTGTCTCTCCAGTCTCTTGGCTCTGCTTTGGCCCCCAGTCTGTGCTGTCTGACTGCCCGGGGGTCCTTCCACGTTCCTGTGTCTGTGACTGCTTCTGGGCTGCACATCCTGACAGGAAGTGTCCCTCCATGAGCCCTAGGGGAAGAAAAAAATGTGTTCTTTAGGTCAGAGAATCCACAATGTTAATGCTTATCAATCAGTTTTTCTATGCCTGAAAACTAAGGCTAAAACACATTGCATTATACAAAACCATATTCAGACTCTGCTTACAAAACCGTGACAACATACTGCCATCTTGTGGTAAAAACTGCTCACAAAAACTTGTAGTAAAAGCAAAAACAGCACAGTATGTACCTAAGTATTAAATCAGACACATTTTTGTTGCATTATCTCCGGGACAGTGGACTGGAACCTTCACAACATGAGGTTAATCTGAGGTTGTTCACATCCACACCAGATTACCAGTAATTGTTATGCTTCTTTACACATGATTGTTTGAATAGCTGTTGTTTTATTGTGGTTTTTTGTATAATATGTTGTATTTGTTGCATTTAATGTGTTGTGATTGGCTGCTACCTTGGCCAGGTCTCTCTTGTAAAAGAGATTTTTAATCTCAATGGGACTTCCTGGTTAAATAAAGGTATAATAATAATTGTATTGTTAAAAATTAGGATCATTGTTAATAATCAAATTTTTTAGCAAATGTTTGAGGGATTTAATTACTTGGGTCCATGCGGAAAAAATTAACCCTGTGTGACCCTGTTGATACCACCACCTTCTTTTTGTACACTATATCCTCTCATGCTCAAGTAAACAACTTTATATATGCAATATGCAAAAATATAAAATATGCAAGATTCTCAAGATTGTCAGTGTCGGTATTTGGGAGTGAGACTGAAGAATCAATCATCTTCATTGATCAAACCATCAACATTGAATCTTTAAAGGCCCAAATTACCACAAACTGCATGCAGTGAACCTGGGGCTTTAGGGGCTCTTGGTGGCCTGGCTTTCAGTTTTTGCCTCCAGTCTGGTCTTCAGCAGTGAAATATATGATCAGACAATCAGGTGGCTGACTTAGCAAGGACATTTCACTGATATAAACACAACCTGAAATGTTCATCCAATGTAGATGTGAACACTAACAAACACCCTTGCAGTCTGCAGTGTGTGAATTTGTCATTGATTTGGCTCTATACTCCAGCACATTGACTATGAGGGTAAAAAGCACTGTATATTCCCCAGATCATATTCAATATGAATACTGAATATAATTAAAATATTCATATATACCTGCAGTAGGGCTCTGAATTCTTGGAAGCACAGCTGGGATGTCTTTGGGTCTTCCCACCTGGATGTGAGGAGACACTGAAGTAAACTGACCCAATTGTTTTTCTGAGTGGGCTGAGCTGATCACGTCCTGCAATTCACTCACAGTCCTTTCCTGTGTAGGGATAGAATTATCCATAAGGCTTGCCATGTCACATCCCATTTTTGAATGTTTATATGAATTCAGAGTTTCTGACAATGCAGGTTCAGCTGGATTACTGCAGTAGATGGATGTTTGTGGATTCAGCTTTCTTGGAGCTTTGCATTTATTGATGGAATATGAAGGAACTGAGACAGAGAGTTCATCAGCACATGCAGCACCGGACACCTGACCGAGCCCAAGCTGCAGAGTGGGGTTGGTTTCTCCACTGTCGAACTTGTTGCTTTTGTATGCAGAGGCTTCATCCTTTGCTTTTGTTGCGCCTACAATACATGAGGCCCCTTGATTTTTAAATATGTGTTGGCTTTCATTTTCCAGTATCTCTCTCCTCATGCTATTCTGATTTACTGTGCTGGAAGAAAGAGATGTCATGCTGAGATTAGGTTGGCTAAAGACTGTTTGAGAGACCAATCCACCTTGGCTGACACTCCTGTCTGACAAAAGCTCTTCCTCAGCACAACGTTTCAGAGAAAGGGCATGTTCCTCCTCTGAAGTTTGGCTCCTTCCTGACTTTACACCTTTGAGTGAAGCCGACATTGATATAACATTGGCAGTAGTGCTCTGAGTCTCTGTGACCATGTTTACATGACCGTATTTGTGTGGGCGTTGTGACGAGCCTAGGGCTTCAGGGGGCTTAGATTCAGCGGACACTGTAGCCTGTTTGGAATTACTGGGCTCAGTCATGGGGAGATTTGACTCTGCCTTCCCAACTTGTACAGACAGTGGAGGTTTTATTCTTTCCATGTTGACTGTGGGTAAAGAATCACTTTTGTCCAACTCCTTTTGATTCCCTGGCTGTTGATGGTCCCTTCCTTCATTGCTACTTTTCATGGTGTCAGAGCTTTGAGCTTTTCTCTGGACCAATTCTGGTGCCACTGCTTCCATCTCAGGTCTCTGTGAGAGGATGCTACCTGCTTGTCTCTCAATCTGGGGTTCAATGAGAGCCAGCTGCTCGTCAGATATGATCTGCAGGCAGATTTGGAGGTCTGCTGTGTGAACATGAAACACGTTCTGAGTAGCTGGCTGCATCTGGTCAAACGGTACGATTTGACCTGGAACAATTGGGGTGTTTGAGCTGGCATATGCTCTGTTTACAGGGCTCAACTGGTCTGATGTTGGTGAGAGTTGTGTGTGTGGCAGAGGAGGGTTAGGCTTAGGTTGAGAGAAAGCTGTTTGATTTGTTGTTTGATTGTTTGCTGTAGTTATGGTGGGTGTAGCAGGTAAGTTCACAACCATGGTTGCAGTAGCTCCGGGTAAGCGCATAGGTGCTGAGCGCCCTGCATATTTTGAAGGCTGTACTGAAGTGCTGCATAATCCTGCCTGATAATCTTGTCGGCAGGTTGTGGTTATTGTGGTTGCTGCAAATTGTCTGTGCACAACATCTAGACCAGCTGTTGCATTTTGATTGACACTTGACAATTCAGCCTGACAAAGAGTAGTGGCTGTGCAAAGCAAGAGGAGCTGGCTTTGTGTGAGAGCATTTGTCTTTTTGATATCACAACTCTGCGTCAACGGTGAGAGTGGGGTTTGCTCAGTGAAAGACGATGAAAGAGCAGAGGTGAAATTGTGGCCAACGGTTACTGTCGGTTTATCCACAACATGCAATGAAGGATTTGATTCAGGTTCAGCGGTATTAGGTAACTTGAGCTGGTACTTGGGTAGGAAGCTGGTCTTGGCAGCTGAGGGGGTGGAAGTGGCCAGTGAGGTGCTAACAGATGGCGGGAAGAGAGCTCCTTTGAGCTGAGTATGTTTTAGATTTTTTTGAAGGTTGATATAACTGATAGTTGTAGCCTGCTGAGGTGCACTGCTGGTGACACATAGAGGGGGATGAGTCAGTGTGTTTGGGTCAGTCTCCATCTCCACAGGGCAAATAATTTTGTCATCAGTTTTCTGCTTTTTCCTGTCGGAGGGAATTTGGGATCCACAGAGCTGCGAGCTGGAGTCAGTATGTTTTTGTTCATTAATCAGTCTCCCATCCCCTGCTCTGCTCATGCTCTCTGTTTTTTGGCTAACTAGTGATCCAATTAGAGGTACTGGCAGTATTGACAGAGACAGATTTCTCCGAAGTGGACTCTTGAGAGAGCTGCATGAAGTATGAAGCTGGGTAGTTTTTAGATTAAAATCCAAAGCAGGGACAAGGGATAGTTTGGTAGGAGAGCAGTCTGGATGGCACACTAGTGCACTGCTGCTTGTGAAGTTTATTGTTGAGCCTGTTGTTGCCACTGTCTCCTTATGAACTTCTGTCAACCGTTTTTGTAAGCCCTGAACAACTTCAGGCTCAGGTTTTGTTGAGCATTTCCTACCTTTGATAACACTGTCATCACCACCTTTCTCAGCATTGTAGAGCTTCTTAAATGTTCCTCCCCCGTACATGTACCACTTGTTGTAGGCAAACTTCTGTGCTTTCTTCCTCCGGAACTTTCTGTTGCTTGGCTCTCCACAAATGTCAGTGCCATCCCCATCGCAGCTTAGACTGCCGGTGCTTGCCTCCTCCACAGATGAATTCATGTAGAGAACGTCTGTTGCGTGGTTACAGTCTACGGCTGTCTGCCGGACCAGTGGGTGGTGGGTCGATGACTGCTGGTTCACAGGCTTGATCGCAAAACCTGTTGGATTGATCTGGCCTGAGCTTCCCCTCCGGACGAGTGTTACATAATCACTCTGAGAAGAGGAGGTTGGGCTGCTCCTCTCTGGCTGCAGGAGGGTAACACTGAAAGGGAGGGAGTGGCTGCGGGTTAAGGGGGCATGCTCCATGGTGATGGACTGCTGAGTGGGAACAGAGCTGTAGAAGCCAGGCTTCCTGTTTCTTTGTAACCCAACATTGGGCGTCTTACTGATCCTCATGTCAAAGTGAAAAGAATCCTTGTATGTGTATGGCATGGGGAGGTCGATACTACCCTGCTTTGACAGAATTGTCTTCCGTGGCCTTACATTCTCCAGTTGTTTGTCCTCCACAACAGCTGTGTTCTCTGAAATCAGCTTAGATATACGCTCCTCCAGTGTCTTTTGCTCCTGCTCCCTTGCAGTGCCCTTGTGTTCCTGTCCAACTTGGCCTGCTTCTGGTGGTGTTTGTGTGTTGGTGGTTTCTTCGATATGCTCCTTGGTGGATTCGGTGAGGGAATCCATACTGTGATCAGGTAAAATGCTGCCGGGGCTTGGGTAGTGGTCACTGCTCTCACTGAAGCCTGAGTCAGTGCTCTCATGGCTCTGTGATTTTCCTCTGGATACAGAGCTCTCCCACTGCTTGGAGAACAGAGTGGCTTCTTGTCTCTGAAGGGGAAGATGACGAGTAGCAGCCAGCAGAGGTTTCTGACCGTCTATTGTTACCTTTGCACTTTCATTTGGCTCTTTGGTCTTATGATCTGCAAGGGTAAGCTCATTCTGTTCAATGACAGAACCATGCTTCTTTACAGAGTAGACCTTTGCAGTACTGTCTGGACAGGTGATCTCAGCAGCAGGTAGTGTGGCATCCTTTTCCATGCTGCCTGACTCCTCGTTGCGCTCATCCAGAGACATACTAGAGGTACAAGTCTCTCTGGAGCTGGACATGCTGTCTAGGCTACCTAGGCAGCTCTGGTCGGACTCAGATGAGAGGCGGGCGTGAGCCTGAGTACGCTTATGTTTGTAGAGGTTGCTCTGAGTCTTGAAAGAAATTCCACAAGTAGTGCAGGGGTAAGGCCGCTCCCCAGTGTGGCAGCGGAGATGCTTCTCCAGCACACTGGGCTTCATACAGTCCCGTCCACAGTGAGGACACACATGCTTTCCTGTAGACTTGGGTCTGGCTGCAGGAGAAGCAGCTGCCAGACTCAATCCTGGCTGAGACTGCAGCCCACCAGCAATATGGAGTGTCAAAAAGGGAAGCATCTCCTTGGAGTAAAGTGGCGGCATGGCCAGATGGAGTGTAGCAGGCTCCCGAACAGCTGCAGGAGGCTGGGGGTAAGGCTGCGCTGGTAAAGCAGGCACTGTCGGGATGTAAACACCCATCAGTGGGGCCTGGATGTCCATCCTTTTCTCTGTCTGCGCTACAACAGAGTTGATGTGCACGGGAGCACTTGCCAATCCTGGCTTGCCAGTCTCCATGGCAACACTGCTGCTGTCGTGATGTACCAGTGCCAGATCTCTAATTACCTGTAAGATAAGAACAGTTTGCATTAGACTTCTGCTTTGCCTCAGATCAAACGGGGCAGATCTGTCTATTTGAGCATGGATGATTCTAGGTCTGGAAAATTAGACTTTATTCCTGGAGAATATTTTGTTTTACTTGTGGAAAAAAGAAAAGCAGCATAGTGTTTCAAAACAGTTAATGATGACAAATATGCCTTTTGGGACAGATGGCTAATAAAGCAATTCATCCAATTTGGATTTTGCATGGTTATAAAATCCAGGGAGATGTGTTTTGCAATGATGTCTCCTCTATATCTATCTTAGTGATATCATTTTTCTGATGAGCAATAATACCCATGGTTACAGAGTGCAGAGAAAAGTGGAGACATTTGAACCTCTGCTGTGTAATTTCAAGAGCAGGTGGTGCAGGAGTATAACTCCTGTATGCAGGCAGTGGACATATATGAAACAAAGACATGGAGATACATGTGTAAAGGATATACAGGAAAGAGAAGCAAGAGGTGTTGTAGGAGAGTGACTCACATCAGGAGAGGGATAAGAGAGTGAGAGCAGATACTCATACAGTAAAGCAGATGCTTTTATCTCCCCAAATAATATGTGTCTGCTGACATTAGCTCTTGCCTCTGTAACCAGTCTGCACCAATTAAATGGCATACCCTTGATGTTCACAGTAACGTCTGGCAGCTTTGTCACCTGACAGTCATATTTGTGCAGTAATTTAATCTAATCTAGTATATAGCCACCTACATGAAAGGTCAGGCAAATTCAATTTCCTGTTGCTGTGATGCTGCTTCTACATGTGTTGTGATTTTTGCATAATTCTTCTCACAGAGGTGCAGTTGGCATGGAGCACACATGAGCACGCCCACGTACCCACGCCCACAATACTGTTTGTGGTGCTGTGAACTGAGGATAGTTTGTTTCCGTTCATGTTCTAGTCAATGAGAAGAGATGTGCAAGTGTATTTTTAAAGGTTTTATGGATGAGATTTTGAACATTAATGTAAACGTCACAGTCTCTCTCTGTGTGTTGTAATCTGAGCTGTTCTTTTTGGTGGCCGGTCCGGCTGTGCGTGCACGTATGTGCATGTGAGTTCCTGAAACTGTTGGCTCTTGGAATAGAAAAAGATTAAAGGAATAGCTCCTTATCAAACTGAATACATTACTGATGTCAAGCGGCGAAAAATAGCGTTTAAAGTATATTCTCATGTAATGGAAGTGGAAAGACCAACCAAGATGTCTTTGATTGTGTTTCTGTCGAGTTTGAATGAAGTGTGTTTTATGATGATTTGTGAGTTAATATTGTTTCTGCCAATGGTGGCTTTGAGGACTGCAATATACGGGTGATGGGTGTTTCTGGTTAGGGGCCAAAGCGGCCATTTGTCTAGGTTTGAAATGCTGGTGCTCTAGTGCGACATCTAGTGGCAGTGAATATTGTAGGCTACAGAACCTGTATTTTTCACATTACTTGGGAACTTAGATCTACCCTCTTACTGTATGTGGTTTCACTTCCTTCCATCTATGTAAATATATCATATTGTCAAACATGCAGCAATTCCATAAAGAAATAAAATTGTAGCGTGGACCTTTGAATCATTAAGAAGAGTTTTTCTACAAGGACTTGCTTAAAAATCTGTTTAAACTGTGTATGAGTGTGTCCTGGGTGGAATTAGTTCAAAAAGAGGTCAAACTGTACTGAAAAACAGCTTCTGCTTATATTAAGAACAAGCATCAGCAAAATGAGTAGCATCAAAATGTAAATATAAAACAGACTTCCTAGACTCACAAGATCCTGTCTATTATCTATTTTGTCCTGACTTTATAACATTTGAAAAAGAGGAACTATTTGATGGTGTTTACATCACAGTGTAGGTAAGAATAGCACTACAAGATACCAGAACATGTCATAACTAGGCCGAAACTATAAGGCGCAACAGTTTGGAAGAGAGAAGGAAAACAGCAGAAGTCACTTACCGTCTTGATTTGGACTATAAATCAGCAACAATTATCCATAAAGTCTTCTACACTGGACAGCCCCATCCTCAATGTACCTGCTCATTTCAATCTATCTGTTCTGACATGCAGGCCGTTTGTACAATCTGATCTTCTCCCACAGCTCTTTGACATGAAGTGTGTCTTGTCACAAGGAAGCGGAACAAATGCAAATGAGAGAGAAGATGCACGATGAAAGTGGTGAGGCAGAGAGGAGGAGAGCAAGGCAAGGAGAAGGGCTGCCTGGGTGGGTGTGTGGCTGTCAAACAAAGACTTCCGGAGGACAAGTTGAAAACATAGATTACACAGTGATCACCAGGAGTGAAAGAGCGGAGAGGCCCTGAGCACAGATGGAAGGATTTAAGGCTAGTGCAAAGTGTTGTGCAGAAGTGAAAGCGACTGCTTGGCAGAGGAAGTGCAGTGACAGAGGCAAGCTTACCTTCAACAGTCACGTTGGTTGGCTGACTGACTTTACCATCAACAGTTGGAGGCAGTATCTGACTTCTGGCTCACTTGTACACTCGCTCCCCCACCTACCTACTTCCTCCCACACACTGTATTTCATACACCCACAGAGACAAGGGTGCAGCAAAGCTAATGTTGATGTGGCCGCTTGGCTGCACGTGCACTGCTCTCATTCTCTCAGCCAGAGAACAAATGGACGAGTTGTGAGTGGCTGTGGTGAATTTCCCACCTCCAACCATAGCACCCATTACAATCTGTATCATTTTGCACGGGTACACCAGTTCACACTGCACATGCTTATACAGTAGAACTGCAGCCCTTTTTGAAAATCACAATGTCTCATTTGTACTCACACTTCTTTGCTGTTGTTGGTTTTCATAAGCAAAATTGTGGATTTAAAAAACAGAATACAGATTATATTGTTCTGTTTCAAACTGAGGAATCTGAAAAATCCAGGGAAATGAGGGTACACAAATTATATTTGAATTAACACCAATTTATATTTTCTGTCACTGTATCGTGTCCATGAAGTAAGACCTACAAATTTGGCCTCAGAGTTATACAGCTATACACAACCAGCTCATTTGTTTAAACCAATTGTCAATGGACCAAAAAGCCACACTCTTTTACACATACACACCCACTTTTTTTCGACATAGCCATGAATAGGAGAGTAATATCCTGGCTGGGATACTTGTCTGAGTGGTACCCTACATGTTGCAGGTGAGCCATGGCCTTATGTAAGTTCATTATTAAAATTATGATGTGGACACAAATACACCATGACCTCAATGGATTACATTTTTTTGAACCTGAAATAATTTATATTGCAGCACAACAAGCTGTAAACACAACACATCACATTACAAAATTGCAAGCTCACACATCCAGCATATAACAAGTAACATTTGCATTAATTTGAAGTATTGTGTCTGGACACGTGACGAATGTGTGAGTCCAAAATCACTCTTTTTTTTTAGCTCTCTTTTGGTCTTCACCAACCCCTGAGAAAAATATCTGGCTCTGCTTGCTGCAGCTCCTGGAAACGGCACTGATGAGAGCGACGAGACTCAACCAAATCAGTAAAGCTGCAAAACAATGAGCTGAAAGAAGCTAAAACGCTCCATAGAGCTGAGGGGAACTGCAGAGTCAGGTGACAATTCTCTGTAGGTTTGTCAATATAAATGATTGCTTTCATATTAAACTTGGTCTTTTAAACTAGTGTTAATACAAAATTATTGGCTATAGCCCCTTTAATCTTTTCTGTTTTCTTGAACTTGAACTTGAATGAAAAACAAACAAACGATTCCTACTCTCAATACCTCTGATGTAAGTGATGTTTTCAAGGCTCTAATCTTTTCGAAGCCAACATGTGAGATCGACCATGCAATCATCAGATGACATCTGCTGAAAGAAAACAAATTGTTTTGATATCATTTCACTGCTGCAGACTCTAGCTGGTCTCCAAGGCAACTGCAGGCTGGTCCGCTGAGAACATGCTTTGTGTTGACATGGTAACAAGACACCACCTACCACGCATGGAGGGGGGGGGGGGGGGGGGGGG
>JBBPCS010070813.1:0-16603 GCA_037974645.1 Hollardia meadi
TGTGTGTGTGTGTGTGTGTGTGTGTGTGTGTGTGTGTGTGTGTGTGTGTGTGTGTGTGTGTGTGCGTGCGTGTGTACCCTTTATGACTTTGACTGATGTGTTCAAAGCCCAGCAGTGTGTTGTCATTCTGTCTTTAAGGACATCTTCGTCTGACAATTTCAACATCTCAACTTGTCTTTGCTCAGTCCTGATAGAGACAGACAGACAGGCATCAGACGAGGGGGCAAACAGACAGACAGAGGGCATTTAATCACACTACAGACACTGGAACATGAGCCTGAAAGTGATATTCCACCCAAAATAAATCTTCTATTAAAGCCCTTTGGAACCTAAATATTATCCCTCTTCGAACCTTTAGCTATATTCCTATAGTGTTCAGACATGGTGATATCAAATATGTTACAAACATTAACCAAAGTGCTTTAATTACCTAAACCTAACCACAGACTGCAGTTTGGACTGGAATCGTGGCTTCTGGTGTCAGAGGCCTGCAGTTTTATATACCGCCATCCATCCCAACCACCTTCCTGTGACTTTGCTGCAGCACATAAATGCAGTGTTCGTTCAGTCAAATAAACCTAGGTTCTGAACATAATCCAGGCAGCGATTATATTTCCATTTATAAAGCTATTTGCTGATGCAAATTAGTTGTATATAAATTAATAATTTCTAGGAGACTGGGTAGGGATACTGGGCTGCATTATGCACACTGAACAGTACACACACCTAGCATTATGTACATATGTGTTGGCTCACGTGTTGATATTTAAATTAAAAGAATTACTGTCAAACGTTCATGACAACGGCACGTGATTTTGTGTCAGTATGGCAGCATGACAAGAAAGGCTGAACAACTGCATGTCAGGAAAATGAGAAATTAATTGCATAAATATCACTGTCCTTGCTTTATTCTTTCTATTATTGTGAGAAGAGTCCAGCTCATATGGTGGTTGAATGGTTCAAATACAGAACTTTCCTGTGGGAGAACAGGGTTTGTACCTATTCTGTGCCTAACCAAGTAGTTTCTGTGCCTAAAACCTAACCAAAGTGTGAAAGAATCACAGTCCAAAAGGCATAATATGTGAACTGTTTGTCAGCAAGGTTTAATTTGAAAGTCTAACGGGGCGTTGCATATTTATTATTGCTAACTTGATCCCTGCACATGCCAAACTGATGCTGGAGGGGTAAGTAGAGCGCCATAGTTTGAAGCTTAGGGCTGCTGACCAGCTGCTGTATTTGACAAGTTGGGAGTGAGAATGCATCGTGCTTGCTGAACATGACTGGAAATTTACACAGTTAAATGAACTACTCACATTAAAGGCAATGAAAAGTCAATTTATTTGAAATTGAGTGCATGGTGGCAGCTTGTGAACCCACTCTCTTCAAGGTGGTGGATGATGTAAATTCAATTTTATATTCTGGCCTATGCTTTCAAGCCTGTTTAGAATGAGCATCAGCCTAAAGGTAAAATGGTACATTTAATCCCTCTGCTCTGGCACACAGACAGGAGCTCGCTTCTTCACATTTTTGAGACTGAGTACCCTTTCTATAAAAAGAAAACAACAAACAAAATAAAACTCAACATTTGTTAGGCTACTATCATGTGTGACGTCTGGACCCATTACAGACCATTTTACGTTGGCCTGGGCCCGCGCAGGCACATCCTAGTACAGAGATTGTTCAGCAGCAGATCATGTCTTGAGAAGGGTCCAGCTGCAGTCTCATAGACTACTACACAACACACCCCCTGGGGATCCTTCTTACCCCAAACACGTAGTTTTGGCGCCCCACCCTAACCATTTCAGGAGTACATCATGTAGTAAGCGTGTCTTGCAGTCAGTCTTTCTAGAGATGATAGTCAAAAACGGGGAGGCCATGGCTCAGAAGGTAGAGCAGTTGTCCACTGATCGGAGGATCGGTGTTTTGATCCCCGTCAGCATGTCGAAGTGTCCTTGGGCAAGATACTGAACCCCAAATTGCCCCCGAAGGCATAGCCATCGTTGTGTGAGTCTATGTGTGGATGGATGGTTACCTGTCCTAATGAGCAGGTGGCACCTTAGATGGTAGTCTCTGACACCAGTGTATGAATGGGTGAATGTGACAAGTGTTGTAAAGCGCTTTGAGGAGTCGGTAGACTTGAGAGGTGCTATTTAAATGCAGGTCAATTTATCATTACCAAAAAAAAAACTTTAATTAATCGTCATGGCATTGTCAAGATTTAGAACAGTCTCCAGAATTACGTCAGAATTAGTTTTCAGCTGCGTGTGTCAGCGGCTTAGAATTCAATCATAGCTGCACTCTAAATTAGACTAGAAGAACCTAGAAACCAAGACGGGACAACCTGTTCTCATCCCAGGTTGTCAGGTACCGACGCTTGTGTCTCATCTAGACAAAGTCTAGGTGGTTAAGTTTAGGCACAAAGACTACTTGGTTAGTTTTAGGAAAAGACTGATGACATTTGGTTTCAAACGAGACGCAAACTCCAATGTCCTGGGTGAAAGTTGTGTGTGTGTGACCCTCCACTCCTCTTTGGAGGACTTTCTTGCTTTGTAATCAACGTTGCATTGTGCAGTTGTTTCACGTCATCTGATACTGATACAGACGAGGATGAGTTTCTATTAGAGGTACAATAAAGCTTGTGAGATGCAAGGGGCTGTGACAAAAACAATGGGCTGGACTGGAGATAGAGCTGAAATTCCTGCCTGACTTGATTTATACTGCCTTGAAAGCACATAGACCATTTCTGTTGAATTGACAGTGCAGAGCGTCGGTCTCTCTCTTGGTTAAAGTCAATCTAGCTCAGCCGTTCTCTTTCTTCTCTGCAATCAACTTAAATAATAACCCAGCCATACCATCCAAGGTGGTATTTCCTGAAATAGAAATAAAATGTCAGTGCTCTAGATGAACGGATATATTGGTCTACTTTCATTTTTTGCATGATTTGAGCAATATACCCTGGTGTTATGGGTAAATAAGACATATCTGTTTTAGAAAAATATTTTAAAAGTGTTATAATCAGATGTACTACTTACCTTCCACAGCATGATGTCAGCCATTTCTGTTTCAGTGAGATTAGTTGAAAAACATAAAAGGAAGGCAAACAGTATTAACTTGTGATTAAAACGCTAAACCAAAATTTCTTTGGCCCCATCCAAAATTGAAATCCTGGCACTGTGCCTGAAGGGGGCATCTGAGTGAAAAGCTGCATATGATGACTCCGCATTAATGCAGCGTGGTAGTTTGTGGTAATGCTAATTAGCGCTAAACACAAAGTACAGCTTATTATGATGGAATGTCATTAGTTTTACAGGTAGTATTTGGTCATAAAGTATTGGACAAACTAATATTTTGACATGATGGTGGCAACAGTTGAAAAGTTTAGGGCTCACCAATTTATTTTGTAGAGAACATAAATGTCTGAACCAAATGCCATGCAATCTATCCAGTAATTGTAAGACATTTCAACCAAAACAAAACAAATTTAAAAAGTAATAAAAATCAACCTAATGTTGATGCTAGAGAAAAAGTCATCACCAAAGTCACGGTTCATCCTCTGGGTACCATGAATATGTATAGAATTTCTGGCATTTAATTCAATGGTTATAAAAATATTTGACTCTGAACCAGTCAGTGGAACAACCCACTGCTGCACCACTTTAATGGCTGAAAGAGGATAAAAGAACAACAGAAACTCAGACTTGTACTGAAAACATCAAATAAGAAAAACATTACAAATTACAAACAAATCGTAAAAAACAAAATGCTTTTCTAATTTTCTTTTTCTTCACAGGCGGCTGAGGAAGAAAAACCAAAAGTCGAGAAAAGGCAAAGTGACACTGCAACAAACAAAGATTTAAAAAGGGAGAAAGAACAAGAAAAAGTAAAGAATAAGGTTTCTAATTGATCCATAAATTCTTTGGAGAGAATGAGAACATAAAAGGGTAAACACAGAAAACAGCAAGAAATGGCAAATACAACTTTTCTCACCAACTCGGCCAAGACAAAACAATTATAGTGTGTGTGGTCAGCGGTTCCGCTGCATTAATTCTTCAGAGACATTTGCCAAGACGCTTGTCTGTAGTATTTTAAAAGCATAAACACTTGTTCTGTCATGTCTGCTGTTTTCTTTATGGCTGTGTTTAAACCTCTTGATAAAAGTGACCTGATAGACACCATTCTTGTTGACTGTCTACTTCTAGCTTGGAATAATTTGGCCCCTCAATACATACATTTTTTTTTTAGAAATAAAATAAATTGTGTTCTATCTCATAAGCCAGGAATGAAAGTTAATGTTGTTTTTTTAATTCACTTGCCCATTGGGTCAGAAATCTCTTTGCCTGAAATCAATTTTTAGGGCTTGTCAAATAACAACAAAGACAAGTTAATTGCTATGGTTCACATCGTACCTGTCATGCTCTCAAACCTGCGGCAAACTGCAGAACACCCAACTTAACTCCTGTTTCCAGGATAATTAATGCTCACTCTCACTTTGCTTCATAAATGTCTTTACCCTGCCGCCTTTTTCTCACAAGTGCCCAATGGGTAGTGTACATGCAGCTATCAACAGAGGAGAAGGAAGTGAGATGACTCACTCCTTACTTTCGTCATCAACTCAGGAAATTAAAACAATGCATTTAATTCTCTCCGGACAAGTGGTCAGTCGTTATTGTTGAGCTTGTCGTGAGCTCTGAGGACTGTGGAAATTGTTCTAATTTGGCACGTTTGCTCAAAACAACAAAAGATGAATGTAGGTCTGCAAAAACGAGAGAATGTTCCAATATTAAAGTTCATGTCTGGCTATAGGGTTAGGTATTCACATCCTCTGTCTGAAGCTGAAGCTGGGCTCATAAAGGTACATACGTAACTGAAACTTTGAAATGCACAGAATATTTCTAAACAATAAAATCAAATTATTTTGTTGAACAGTATATGCTGCTATGGTGTATGAAGCTGCTCATGAGTGTGCTATTGAAAATGATGGCTCTGCGTATTTGAACTGTGAACTTCTACATGACACCTCCGCATGACAGTATGAGTTGGAGGTTGGCAGTGAGGTACTTTAAATTCACATTAACTTCTTACCATCTAGAGTACACCAGTATTTGCCTAATGATCTGTGGATCCAGATTCAGGATCAGCTCCCCTCCATGTTTCTCTATCTGGCCCTGGGTTGGGCCAACATCTCCATTTCTTTCAGCCATTCAAATAGGTTCATCTTTCAGAAAAATGGCAATAAAAACGGTGACAACCAAGAACAGCTTTACAGTTTGCTGTTGGTTGACTTTCAGAAATAACAACCCTAATCTGCATATTACTTCAAATGAAGCTCTAGTGAAAGTTCAGTCAGGAAGACTAATTTTTTGCATGCTTAGTTCTGAAGTTAATTTCTCAGACCATCCTTTCATTCTCTCCTGTCACACATTCGGCATAATTTTCTGCTGTCATTGTCTGGGGCCGTCAATCGAGATATCAGCCCATTCTCATCAGCTGGTCTCACGGGGCTCAGAAGGTAGAGTGATCGTCTTCACTCCAAGTTCAATCCCCGACCCCTGCAGTCAGTGTGTCGAAGTGTCCCTGGGCAAGATACTGAACCCCAAATTGCTCCTGAAGGCAGAGCCATCGGTGTGTGAGTGTATGTGTGAATGGTTACCTCTCCTAATGAGCAGGTGGCACCTTAGATGGTAGTCTCTGACACCAGTGTATGAATGCGTGTGTGAATGGGTGAATGTGACAAGTGTTGTAAAGCGCTTTGAGGAGTTGGTAGACTTGAAAGGCGATACATAAATGTAAGTCCATTCATCCACTAGCACAGTGACACATCGTTAGCCTATCATCTTTCTGTTGTCCTCCTGCTGCACCTCCTCCTCCAGCACCTGGATGCCCCAGGTGCCTTGCCTTGCTTACAGATAACCACTTTGCTCTGGACTACCACAACACAATCACGGACTCCACCCAATGGTGTGAAGATAATCATCTTCACCTTAATGTCAGTAAAACAAAAGAAATAATAATCAGCCCCCCCTCACCACAGCAGCCCATTCTCATCAACAACCAAGCAGTGGAAATTGTGGACACTTTCAAATACGTTGGAATCACTCTAGACAATAAACTCAGCTTCGACCATCACACTAATGACATTCAAAAAAGGAGCCACCAAAGGCTCTTAGCCATCCGTAAACTCAAAGGACTCTATGTTGCCCCCCACCTCCTCTTGCTGTTGTACCAGAGCATTATTCAGCCTATTTTATTATACTGTTCCACCTGCTTCTTCAATTTGTTATCTGTTACTAACCGGGCCAAACTCACACGCATAACCAATACCACTGCCAGAATAATCGGTCTCCCCGCACCCAACCTTACAAAACTAAACAATAAGGCCATCACACGCATTGCAACCACAATAGTGCTGTGGAAATGAATTTCCCCTTGGGGACAATAAAGTCTAAGTCTAAGTCCTTTTTAAAAATGTCCCTCTGTCTTTAGTTTGTTCATGCTGCTATGTGTGCCCCTCCACCTCTGCATCACCGCCTATTTGTTGCAGATTCAGCCTCATCAGTCTCAGCAGAATCATCAGCCACCACCAACAGTGTCTGGACTCCATGGGGGGCTTTATCTTGCTGCAGACGCCCCTCGATCTTCCTGTACAGTCTAGGTATCAAAGACTTTCTGACAAGACTTATCGCATATCATCTGCTGTAATAAACAATTATCTTTATTTCATGAACATAATGTCAGACTGAATGAGTGACAACTTAATGGTAGTTCAGCCTGACAATAGTAAGAGAGAGATACAGTACTGAAATTTGCAGCTGCAGAAGAGTTAAAGACGAGAGAAGTTAAAAGAACACAATCATCCTAATAAGAGCACTAATTGCCCGTCTTTTGCCATCTTAAGCAAACAACAACAAGGTGCTTATCTGCCTGCATGACAGAGTATTTTCTATGTAAGTGTTAGTTTGTTCAGACACTGTCTCTGCTCCTCTCTGACTTTGTACAAAGTTTCTAAATCCTTCTTCCTTCCACCAGGCTGAAAAGTATAAATACTCTCTGAGGAGACAAACACAGCATTCACAGCAGTCAGCTGTGCTGGAGGCTCTCAGCAACAGTGGAACTATTACGGACACTGAGGTTAGACTTGTTTGCTGTCAAACCACCGAGATTCCAACATGACTCTCAAATGAAAAGCTGATTACATTACAAGGCAACAAAAGGGACGTTGTTGTCAGCTTATCATCAGGAGTCGATGAGTCCACATTAAGCGGTGTTAAAACACTGACAGCAGCAGAGTGTCACTTGACACTGCTTTAGCTCTACTAATGCTTCACTGTAATGTGGTTGCTGCTGACTGCGCCGATATGATGTTAAATATTTCTAGCATCACTTTAGCCTTTTCTGCCTTTTCTCTTAGTTTCATGATTTTATGGCCCAAAACTTCAGATTCCCGGTCCAGTCTCACAAATACTAGACTAGAACAAAATCTGAAGTCCAGAAATTAAATTGTTTGGAACTATAAAGTATAAAGGTTATAAGATTGGCCAGCAGGGGTCCATTTAAATGTACATCATACTGTTACACCTTAAGAATTTCTGAAGTGTTTAAGTTGTTAGTTGTATATTTCTTGGATTTGCTTCAATTCCTGCATAGTTGTTTGATTGCTTGACCCTGTCCAGACAAACATTCTGATGATGACGAGATGTTGACCTGACAGAGTGCACCAACAGCAAAAACCAGAGTGAAAAAAGGCAAAATGAAAGTTAAAATGACTTCTATTGTGCAAGAAACAACCTACCTCATTTTAAAATGACAATATTTCTGTTATCATATAAAACATTGTCCAGACATTTTCTTTTTAATCTTATACTCGTCCTTCTTTGGACGGAACTGCTGTTTCTTGAATACTTACTGTCAAGGCGCTGGTGTCTCCAGCAAGAGTGCCCCCCTGGATGCCTCTATGGTAGATAAAACATGATAAAATGCCCTCTAGGTGCTCTTCCAGTGGAGAAAATGTGATGCCCTACATGCTAAAAACCGAATTGGCCTCCATGTGCCAGTAAATGTTTAAATAGTTCTCTGTGTGTTTTATTACAGAGGTGTAGTAGTTAGAACATCTCTGTCACATTTTTCATCTTAACCAGGTTTGTCACCTTTTCAACATAAATGCATCCTGACTTTCTGTACACAGGTGCCCCACTGCATGCAGCTGGTGCAGTTTTTAGTTTTTTTCACCCCTGCCTCTCAGACAGTCTGCCACTGTGTGTAGGTGTACAGATCTTTGAATCCTCTTCACCTTCATCTCTCAACCCTCCCTCCTTTCCTCTCTACCCTCACTCTCATCTATAAATGATTAGCTTTGGTGTTTTAATATGCCTCGTTTATTTAAAGCAAACAAACATACACCCACATTTATTACAAACACTCACACTCCTGTGGCTGCTTCATATTACTGTTGCTGCTAGTTTTAATTTCAGGGAAATTTGACTGCGCTGAGCAAAATATCTGTAAAGTTCAATGCATGCATGTGTATGCACGCTCATGTCTGTGTGCGCATGTGTACTTAAATGGGCCTAAAGGAATATGTGTTTTCAAACTTAGTTTTGGGGCTCAAGCCATGTTTTATTAAAAAGTAACACTAAATCCACCTTTTGGAGTTAGTAAATGAAATGTACAGTCACTTACACCATCTATTGATCCTGGTCCTTTTTATAGGGTCCATTACAACAAGTTATTCCTTCTTCCAGAGAAAATCCAGCCATTCTGTCCACTAGACTACGGCTAAATTACACTTCCAGTGACTCAAGTAACCAAATTACTAAAAATCATTGCTGTAAATTCTTTGAATTGAAGCTTCCTTTAATTCATGTACCTATAGAGCACACTATTTTTCACACAGATTATTATTACTGACACAATGCTGTGGACACATGACGTAAAGTAGTGATGTGCAGACTGCAAAATAGAGGAAGAGAAAGACAACAGGGAAAAAAGGAGAGTTAGGCCAGAGAAAGCAACAGAGAGTCTCCAAAGTTTGGGACTATTTCAATCTTAAGCAAAATGAAAACTATGAACAGTGTGTCTGTTGTAAAATGTAACTAGCCTACCACCATAGCACAACATCATTGCTGACAGCACCTCAGCAGAAAGCATCCAGCACACACAGAGCAGACTACACAAGGTAACATTAACATATCCCCCTCACCCCGCAAACTGAGAGATATATCAAAAATCAGTTGCAGCATGTAGAGTGAGAATAATAATGGACCAAGGCAGCTCCCTTGTGCAACCCCATAACAGATGTCACATGATCTCCAAGTCTGACGTAGAACTTTCTCCCCTTGATGTATGTTTTTAACCAGTTTATCACACAGAGAGACCAACCAGCTTTTCAAGACAACTGATTAATATGTCATGGTCAATCGTATCAAATACTGCACTTAGGTCTAAGGGGACAATAATTGAGACCTTATTTTCATCAGAATTTAGTCTGAGGTCGCTGATTATTTTAGTAAGAATAGCTTCGGTGCTGTGGTGTGTTCTGAAGGCAGATTGAAGTTCATCCAGGATGTTATTTTCTTTAAGAAATGAGTTCATTTGCACTGAAACTATCTTTTCAAATATCTTATTGACGATTGGAAGGTTGGATATCGGCCGATAGTTGGTTAGTGCTTCACCATCTAGGTTGGGTTTCTTTAGTTAGGGTTTTACAACAGCTGTTTGGATGTGAATTGAAACACTGTTGAACACCCGCTTTAGAAATGCTGTTGGTACAGGGTCAATACATGAGGTGGAGGAGTTACACTCAGTGACAGTCTTGCAAAGCTCAGTTAATGTAATACTAATGTAATATTTTCCTATGGTTACCTTTTTCACAGGGTTTGCTGAGATCATCTTTGTTTATTTCAGCAGCAATGCTGGCTCTGATTGAAGTTATGTTGTTACTAAAGAACAATGCAAATTCTTCACAATTTGATGCAGAGAACTGTGGACAGGTGGGGGCAGTGCTGAGCAGCTGAAGTAATCGAAACCACCATGAAAGCTTGGAAGCCAGGTGCACTTCAAGCTTTAAACAATGGCATAAGTAGGCTTACAAATACAGTCTATGATTGCACCACTCTCATTCTCTCACCTCTCTGCATTTACAGGAGGGATCTAATATCAGAGGATGAGAGAGAAATAGAGAGAGAGAAATGAGCACAGCTCCACAATCCTTGTCAAGAGGACTTCAGGGGGCAGAGATGCAAAGAGAATCCCACAGTGGGGGCGACAGTGGTTGATGGGCATACAATTTACAGAAGGCCATCAACACCAGATAGAGGGGCAATGGCATCCATGGCCGCCAGTGAAATTTTCGCTCTGGGTACTGGTACTCGCAATTTGTTAAATGATACCCAGCCCTACTTACTACCACCTCACTGGGAGGCGAGGGCAAAGATCTGTCTGAAACCCAGCGGACAGCAGGAGCCGGAGTGCCACTAAGCATCTGATCATTGCTGTCATGCAATAAGTTTTCAACATCATCTGATCTTTATCATGTGTGTGTGTGTGTGTGTGTGTGTGTGTGTGTGTGTGTGTGTGTGTGTGTGTGTGTGTGTGTGTGTGTGTGTGTCTGATTATAGATTATCATACATACTGTATATAATGGGCCGATAAATTATCAGCTATTATGGAATATTAAATCATCCATCTTTGCTCACTAACTTTGCCTTTCTTACCCTCAGGTGTGCAGAAACTTCAGGTTACGTATGAACTTCTTTTTTATCTTATCTTGATCGGCTATGAGAAGCAGGTACAGTAATTATTGATTATCAGTATTGGCTGAAAATAATCCAAATTGTGCAGCCATATAATACATGATGGATATTGTTTATAATAGATTTTCAGTGTGTTTTCTTGACAGATTTGCTCACTGCATGCAGTAAATATAATGGACCAGACGCTGAACCTATCACTGCAGACGTGCTAATAGAACTGGAAAAACATCCTACTATTTTTTTCAACTTTTTAAATTCATCCATCATTTAAGCAAGAAATCTTGCGAGAAAATTAAAGTTATTCATAGTAACTAGCTGGTGAGAAGTAGATTTTAATGTAAGAGTTAATTTGCAAAAACAGCTAAGCTCCATTCTTAATATAAATAAATTAACACCAGTTTGATTGATATTCCCTTGAGTGCACAATAAAAACATGATTTAGGAAAACAAATAAAAAGAGAGATATCTGTTTTTGCAAGTGAACCTTTCAAATATTGAAAAAAGACGATCAAAGCATATGAAGTTAAGATTTGGTTTGCACATTTGATTGATAAGTTAGACCAAAGGACACGTTTGCTTTGATTTTGAATCCTGACCAATAATGAAGTGGAAGTTTGCCTTCCAGGCTTCAAGGATGAGTCAGACACAGAGGAACGTTTCTCCACAAAGAGGGAAGGGAAGTTACTTGTCGACATAACAAAGAGAGATGACGAATCAAAGTTTTCTACACGGCAGATCAAAGATGGACATCAGCAATATAAATAGATCAGTTCTTCTCAGCATCTCCTGGGAATAAATGGTATGAACTTGGACGGCATGAAAGGCGATTGATGCAACCTCCTGCAAACATGAGAGACAGAAGAAGAAAGTAAAAGATCAGCGTGAAGATACTACTTCACCATGACCTTATCTTGTATTGTTTTATTGTTATCAGCTATCATATTACTTTAGTATCTGGAATACTTAACTCAGTCAGTGGTGATACTGAGAAATGTGAAAAGAATCAGTTTAAACTTTGTTAAAGCATCTGGTTCAGTTTTAAAGTGAAGTATCTTACTGTGATAATCACTGGCTATGTGTCTGAAACTGCTCCCTAGTTCAGTACGATGGGGAATTCAACATTTTCTTGGTGGTCTCAATGGCAAAAGTGCTCCAATGCACTTAACATTTAGCTTCCCCAAATCCCAGAATGCAGTGTAAATAATCAGTGTGCATGACTAGCATCCCCTCCTTGGCCTTGATATGACATAGTACCATAAGTGATACTAGTAGCCTCTTAAAGAGCAAAGGGTCCGAGGGAGGGGGAAGATTTAAAATGGAACACACTCGCCATCTGCAGATTTCACAAATACTGTTACTAGGTATGATGAATCATGAAACAGTTGTTTGCCTGTCTGTACATTGCAGTTACCTCAGGGCTGCCAACTCTTACGCATTGAGCGTGAGACAGATGCATTTTTCACACTCACACTTTCACGCTAACTTTTGCCATCGCTAAGTGTGTCTATTGTGTTAAAGGGGTAACCTGTAAATATGGCCAGAATTTGAAGGTATCTCCTGTCTGCTGTAGTTAACTTGGGCTGTAATTATTTTTGGACCGTTAGCTTAGTTAGCGGTGGAGCTAGTGACATTACAACTGACTGAAGTCTGCCCAGATAGCGATCTCAGATCAAAGGGCGAGTCACAGCGGGCAACAGACCTCAGCTCAACAGGGCTCCGCAGCTCAAACCCCCGAAACATTGCTGAACACGAGACTGGGACAGTGTCACTGCCTTTCAGACCAGAGGAGGCCAGTTTGAGGACAGGGGATACAGTACGGAGGTGGTTTACAGTGGCTCTGACGGGGTCACTGACCCCGTTTTCACCTGGTATTAAAATCTGATCTGAGTGATCTGATCACAAGTGGACAGCTCTAAGTACAGGTGTGAATGCACCCAGGACGCATTGAGGATGCATTGAGATCCGATCACTCAGACCACATTCGGAGGTGGGAGAGCAGTGTGTACGGTGTGTGTCCCGGGCCACATTGAAGGACCGCCTACTCAACTAATGTCCTTCTCATCTCCAGTTGGTTCTGAAATCGCTTAAGCTGGCTTTGTCCACGACGTCTGAAAATGTCCAAAAGCCCATAGACATAAATTACGAGTGCGTCGAACATCTTGGGCGATGTGGTCTACCTGGAACACGCCTGTATTGTTTTGATTTCTTCTTCTACTACTTCTACTTCTTCTTCTTCTCTTATTTCTATCAGACTAGGCAAGGGAAGTGCACTGCTGCCTCCCGCTGGTTAAAAACAACAACGCGTTTGGTCTTTGCAAATGGAAATGATGTACGTGGTTATTTGCATATAGAGCAGGGAAGTGAGATACGATCACAAGTTGTCACTCAAGACGCATTTGGAGACACATTCTGCTGCCAGGTGAGAACACTCTACTCAGAGCTGTCCACTTGTGATCAGATCACAGATTTTAATACCAGGTGAAAACGGGGTCTATGATTTCAGGGATGACAGGACACAGCAGGCGGGGACAGAAGAGAGGTAAAGTGGAGTAACAGTGAGTAGAAAGACAAATCAAGATGGTTTTGGTGAGTTTTATTTCATTTATGTCTCCTTGGAATGAAGTGTGTTCTAAGATTTAATGAGGCAATTAAGCTCGTCTTAGTTCAGGAAAAGAGAGAAACTTTGTCTCATAGAGGGAAATAGTTGTATTTTTCTATTTAGTGAGGAAAATAGGTGTAAGAACATTTCCTTTCTTGTTTTTGTTGACTTATCAGACTAAAAGCTAAGAGAGCTTATGAAACTGCATGCTGACATCACTAGATGTAACAAAATACAGAGACGTCGTCAACACTTGTTTCTTGTCATAATGCAAATATTTAAGCTGATGGTGAGCATTTAACTGGTCATGTTCACTGATGTAGCATGATGAAGAGACTAAGTTATGCACATAAAAAAGAAACAACCTATGTGGACATGACTGATATGATGTTTCACCACAGATGATTTTCTTCAGGTAAAAGTGTATTTAATAAAATGATGATGATAAATAAGACAAAATGAATCATCTGATGTGAGAAATTTTCAAAAAGAAAATAGATTGATTTGGTGACTTCTGTCATCTTGTTGTCTTCATGTGATAGGCCTGGATGTGGGGGCTCACACTGATCTGTGACTCTCTGATGATAACTGGGACTTGGGACACCATGTTGACACTCTTTATTTTTACTTTTTGACCTCTGTTATGTACATGTACATGATTTGCTGATTAATTTGTCAAATCACTAAACAATATAGCAGACAACAACAAAAAAAAGTAATGAAATAAAATTATTACTGATTAGTGTACCTAACAGAGTATAAAATTAATATTTTGTGATCACACTTCAGCGACACAGACTGAGAATATTGTCCTGATGTGGCAGGAAATGATGTCATGTCATTTCATCACAAACTTCAGGTGTAGGTTCATGTCTTTACCTGAGGAAAAAATGATTCTGCTCATATCCACATCAAATAAAAGACTTAAGGAGTAGACTATTTGGTTTTGCTATTAGTAAAAGTACTTCTGCTTAATTGCAGTTTGACTTCTGTAACTCCCTGAGAAATGTTGTACAAATGATATACATTTTTTTGTTTAGTAAGGAAAATAGGTGTAAGAATATTTCCTTTATTTTGTGAGTTTGTTTTGTTTACTTATTAGACTAAACGCTAAGAGAACCAATGAAACTTGCTGCTCGTATACGTCTCCCAGCTGAAACTCGGGGGCCATCGGACCATTGCCTCTAGAGGTACAAAGTGGTATTATGAGACGGCTGGTTAGCATGCTAACTTCTGTAGATATCTCTGTAACACAATGCATAGATGTCTTTGACATAACGTCAACACTGCTCTTTCGTCACACGCTCTTGATAATGTTCGCTCATTTTTTTAACATTTAAAACTAAAATTCTGGCCATATTTTACAAACTGCACCTTGAAATCACATAAAAAATACTCTGCTGTGGCTAATATTTTGTTCAACATGGTTTTCCACATAAAAATTTAAAAACAAAACCCTAAAAAGGGGCTGGAAGCACATCCACTCTTTCTCTCTCACTGAGAAATTCTGGACCTATGAATCACAGGCCTTGCAACCTGCCCACCACCTCTGCTTTTGCTAGGTTGACCAGTGACAGAGCAAAGCTGTAAAGCCGATTTTTAAAATGATTTTAAACCTGCATTATGTGCATACATGTTTGCTAGCTGGCAGTCCTCTTCCTGGCCTTAATGTTTCTTGGAAAGTTACCACCAACAGCTGTTTAAAAGTAAAATGTTATCTATTATAAAACCACTGATAAAATCAGCAACATCATTCAACATTGGGAGGACACATATTGAGCTGGGGCACTCCCTCAGGAAATTTTGAGCATCAAATACTTGCTTTCATTCATTCTGGTGAGTTCTCATCAACATGAAAGTCCTGTGCTTCTTTTATCAGGGGGACAAAATGCACATGTTCCAAAATCTATGCCTATGACCAAACATACAAAAAATAAGATCAATATGAATTTTCCTTTAAAGTCGACTCAAATAACAAGAAAGTAATATATTCAAAACGATTCAATATAATGACAATAATTACTACAGTGTCACAACTGTGATGGATTATTAGTACTACAGTATGTACAGTAAATTATTTGAATGAGTTTGGATTTATTAAACATACCACAGACTCTCGGTATCAATAAAAACAAATACTTGTCATTGTATTCAACATAATGTTTCATTCAGTAGATGCAAACATTTGAGATCGCTGAGTCATCACACTGCTTTCACAGTATCAGCAGTCATGTCCATACATTTACTGAGCTGGTATGAAGTTACATAGTTGGAAACAGAGGGAGAGACAGGGCGGAGGCACATTTTTACTTCTGAAGAAGTGATAGCGAAGAGTTAGAGACCTCAGCGTGTTTAGAGGAGGATGTGGGCTGCTGGATGGGCACCAGTGGAGCTAATTAAGTGACTGCTTCCTGCATAATTGAGAGTGTTTTATGTTAATGAGGCAGAGTGATGATGGACGGCCTCCTGGACACAGTTTCTAGGCCGCAGAATTTGTTCTCCTAGAATTCCCTCTGACTCCAGTTTCCTGAGACCAGCTGACATGAGATGGTAAAGAGAAGTGGTTTTCTCAACCTGCATGTCTCCTCTGGCCGTATCACTCTTTTTCTCATATTCACACAGCTGTAAGCAAAATGTAAAGACCTGTCTGTCAAAAACAAGCAGTTAACTGCAACAACTGGGCTTCATTATTTGTTTCCTTACACGCTCCATCTATCCCTCAGTTCTTTGAGTGATCAGAAAATAAACTAAAATGCACAGACATGTCATGTCAGGATATTCCTTCCAAATATGTCTTGAATCTCATAGGAAAAGTTAATGAAAGAAAGGTAGAAGTGTTGAGAACTTGCTACATGACAGCAGTGACAGGCAATTGCAGGAGCAAACAGAACCGGTTTCGGAATATTTTCCTTTTTTGGGGGGTGCAGGCGGAAAATTATAATGATAATAAAGGGCGGTGATGAAATATAATTGTCGCCAAACCCATTTCTCTGCTGGAGTCCCTGCAGTCAGTGTTTGCCTTGGGAATCTGTCCGCCTTTCAACTGTCTGACAGTTTATTCACAGGCAAAGTCACAGGAGAGCTGAGCGGCAGAGCGGAGCTGTCAATCATTCATATGCACACACACATCTATCCCAGGGATATGTTGTAATGATCCCTCCATGTGAGTGGGTAAGGCATGCAGCAGGTGTGTGTGTGTGTGTGTGTGTGTGTGTGTGTGTGTGTGTGTGTGTGTGTGTGTGTGTGTGTGTGTGTG
>JBBPCS010070824.1:0-16603 GCA_037974645.1 Hollardia meadi
CCCCCCCCCCCCCCCCCCCCCCCCCCCATTCATAACAATCCACACAGGTTCAAAGAAGCCCAGTGGATACAAGGGAAGAGCATAACGATTAATTCAGCCGCTCAACTGTTTGCCTGTCTGCTTTGGAAAACAGTCTGTGGCTCTCAAGCGAGTATAAGTGTGTCTATGTGTGTGTGTGTGTGTATATGCTGGGATGTGTGCATGATTTCACAAGTGTATAATACTGTGTGTGGCAGCGCTGTGATCAGACAAAGGGAAGCGAGCGGGCCTGAAATATCACAAAGCATCCTCCACCACCGAAGCACTGGAAAAGTAATTAGCTTGGACTATTAAGCCTGAGGAGGTGGGAAACCTTTGACACAGACACACATAAACTCACACGCTGTAAGGGTGTAATCAAGCGAGGCATTCACAAAACGGACCTGCTACGTGTGCTCTGCTCGATAACAAAAATTAAAAGTGAAGCTCAAATGACATCAACAGATTTTCCAAGAAAAAAAGTATAAAGCAACAGATACAATTTAGGACAATTGTATCAAGGCAATGCTATGGTTGTGATGTAATGTCAAGTTTATGGTGTCTGTATGTGTTGGAGCAGAAAAAATTGGTAAACCATGTACAAAAGCATGCTTCAGAACAGAAGAGCGGACACTTGGAGAGACAGGCCAGGCTCATCTTTCTTTCTGCTGATTATCCCAAATTAAATTTAGCTTAAAGCAATTACAAAGAGAGGAGGGGGTGGAGTGGCAGACATAGAGAACTATGCATTCTTGTGAGCATATAGCTCTTTTGCTGGATGTAAATCAGAGAAAACAAGCTTCCTGCTCACTAATTTGCCCTTATTGTGTGACTGACATGCATTCCCAGTCTGAAATTAGCATGTAAATAGCAACCTTGATCGCGGTGATGGATGAACACACTGATGTTTGCCTTTCTCCCGTAGCTGAAGCAAAAGCAGAGGCACAACCCTCTGCTGTCAGGCAAGAACACACAGTCAATGTAGCAGGCTGGAGTTTGTCATCTGCTGCCAAGTTTAATGGGATTTAATGGGTTTTTATTTGTGTTTCAATGAAGTTATGAGCTGGACAGTCAGTGTGGTCAGTCTAATGTAGAGACACGATGACAGCTTTGTGGAGAGGCCATGAGCTGCGTATCAATCATGTATTAAAAACTGAAATCACATTTAGTCATTTGTGGTCAACAATGTCAATGTAAATGCAGTTAAACATGTAAACACATCATATCGTTGTTTTATATTTGATACCGTAATAGCTCTGAAAACGGAGGCCTGTCCTGTCTGGGAAGCTAGCTAGCTCGAGCAGCTACTGTGCAGAGCTATCAACCGCATTTGGAGTAGGCAGTCAGATCAATCAATCATATCATTATCGGATACATACCACCTGCTTAGAATATTATTATAATTATTATATTATAATAATAATATAATGAGTAAGTATACCACCAGTGTAACATCCCGATGATGGCTTAGTTGGTTAATTTTTCTATAGAAAACTAGAATTACCGCCTTGCGGTTGTATGCTTCTGTGCACCAGTGAAGTTGCAATTTACATCCATGTCTGTCCAGACTCATATAATATATGTAGTGACTGATTGAGAGCTTGGTCACATGGTGCAACGACAATCACCTGAAGCTCAATGTCAACAAAACCAAAGAGCTTGTGGTGGACTGCAATTGTTTAAATATGGATGTTGCTGCAAAGAAGCTCTAAATTCTGAAACGTGGATTCTTTACACACGTTCGACCCAGTTTGTGTAAAAAATTTTCATAATCAGCCAATGAATTCTTGAGTTATGACTAAAATTTTGTTTAAAAGGTCACAGTGACCTTGACCTTTGACCTCCAAATTCTAATGTGTTCATCCTTGCGTCCAACTGGACGTTTGTGCCACATTTGAAGAAATTCCCTCTAAGTAATCCTGAGTTATCGCGTTCACGAGCACAGGACTGGTGTGAGGTCACAGTGACCTTGACCTTTGACCTCTGACCTCTGAGCACCAAAATCTAATCGGTTCATCCTTCAGTCCAAGTGAATGCTCGTGCTAAAGTTGAAGAATTTCCGTCAAGGTGTTCCTGAGATATCGTGTTCACAAGAATGGGATGGATGGACATACGGACGGTAAATATGAAAACATAATACCTCCAGCCACTGCTATTGCCGCCGCAGAGGCATAAAAATCTGTTTAATAGGTCACAGTGCTCTTGACCTTCGACCACCAATCTAATCAGTTCATCCCTGGGTCCAGGTGAACATTTGTGCCACATTTGAAGAAATTCCCTCAAAGCGTTCCTCAGATATCGCGTTTACAAGAATGGGATGGATGGACATAGTACTGTACGTACAGGAAATAAGTTTGTGGTATGAACTCTTCATATCGTAATAAAATCGAAACTACAAAGACAGGCGTTTAATTAAGAAAATACTTTCAAGTGAAATCACAATGGCAATATTTGCCAGAATATCACAGTTAGATATTTTCCACAAATAGTTCAGCCCTGCTTGAGCGCTAGACAGATGGCTTTGATGGTATTATGTGTTTCCTCATGTTCAGTTCTAGCAGTAATCATACAAAACAGTCTTCAGTCTTTGGCAAAGAAAAAACAAAACAAGCAAATGGACTACATCTAACACACTGGTAAGAAAAGAGCAGCAGGTTAGGCTTGTCTGTGCTGCAGCTTCAGGTCCATTAGTGCCCAGTAGAACTATGAATGATGACAAGCATTAGTCTCACTCAGCCGGCTTTCTCGTTCATCTAATGCCCTTGAGTTGCAAGGAGTTTAGCATTCCTAAATGTGTTTAAGTGCTGCCATTAACCTCTGCACTAGAGTGGCTCTCTGGCTGCTGTGGAGATGAATAGTATCTAAAGGAGTGGCTTCTGGCCTCGTGGTTCTTCATGCGTGCACTGAAAGCACGGCAATGATGGGCGTGCACTCGGGAGGCTGCTACGTCAGACACATGACCAGTAACAGTTAGCTGCATTCAGGCTAGAAATCAACACATTCATGTTGAACTGCAAAAACCCTTGTAACATTAGTAACATGGCTATAGGCAGTAGGTTTTGTTGTCATACAGAATGTGATAATGAAAACTGCCTGATAATGAAATTTTGGATTTATTCATTTAAACAACCCATAAGGCTTTTATCAGGGCCAATACAGATTATTAGTAATAAGGGATAACGATGTTTGGAGCCAATATAATATATATATATGCAGCAAAAAATAAAAATCTTCAAATCTCAAAGATTAGAAAATCCAGTGATGGTATGTACAGTGAGTTCAAGTTACTCAAGTATAAGTATATGAATATATGATCAAATATATAGTACAATTTTGACTATTTCCATTTGCTGCTACTTTATACTTCCACTCTAATACATTTTGGAGGCAAATATTGTACTTTCTACTCCACTACATTTTTAGTTAATAGTTACTTTGGAGATTTTGATTATTGTTACAACATTTAAATACTATTATACAAAAGGAAATTAAATGAATTAAATGCTGAATATCAGTATGTGACGCACTGCTTGCTATGTTGCAAAATAGAGACAAATCCAATAGCTTTTTGTATTGTGGCAACAAAATCGCTAACATATCGTGAAAACTGACTTGCTGCTATTCAAACATGCGAACGTGACTGTGTTTGTGTGCGATCAGGCCTCCACCTGCACCCGCTGCGATTCCCCAGGGTCTAATTAACTGCTGCGCTGAACTGCTTCCCCTCCCTCATAATCACTCTGACACACACACACACACAGCACCCTAATCAGCACACTTCCCCTCACAGCTCATATGGCAACACACACAACTGAGACAAATAAAACATGGCTGCCAAAGACAGAGCTGTCTGCCTCCTCACAAAGGCTCATTTCAGGATGCTCCCTTTGCCATTTACATTTTACTATCCGAGCAGCCTTTATTTGCATTTGTCAGGTATAGGTCACGCAGAACCGACTGTCCAGACACACGTTTGTTTATGTTCCTGTCAGTGCATAATACAGGTGATTTAAGGAGCAGTTCAGCTTGTTTACATACTAATGATTGGATGGGGTGGGTTGTTATTGCTCTGCAAAATATGACCCATGCGTTCTCAGATTCATTCATTAGCAGCACAGAATAAATGTCAGAGCATTACAAGCTGCGCCGAAGATAGAGAAAGAAATTAATAGAGCGCTGCAATGTTCCAGCAATTTGCCACAAGACTGCTCACATGACTGAGGAAAAATACAGTGAACATCATCTACTGAGACTGCCAGTGGTTATCAATAATATATAGATGAGTGATTCTCTGTCCCATAGTAACAGTCCCGTGACTGCTCCTAATGTTCTGGTGGCAGAGTTTGGCCACATATTAAAAGTAGCAGTGACGCGTGTTGGTAAATAATAGATGATTGAATGTTGCACTGAGGAGGTGTATCAATATCATATCAATATATTTATGAAAAAGTGCATGTAGGAAGCTTCGCATGTTTGAAGCTCTTGATCCATGGCCAACATGATATTAAATCTATCTACGAAATGTGGATCTTTATGTTCCCCGTTGAAATCCATCCATTTTGAAGACTTACAAAGTTGGATGGTCAGTCAGATGTCAGTCTAGAAATAGAAAAGCAGATCAGCCCAATGTGTCATCTCACAAATACATAAAACAAGTTCATTTTCTATTGTCTGTTTCTTGTTGGTTTTTTTGGGGTTTTTTAAGCAGGTGCCACAAAATTTTTGTTTAGTAAGATAATCATTCAAACTGATTTCTGGCTATTCACATATGAACCCTTTGAGTTTGTCAGATATGGGACAAAACCAGATATGTGAAAAAAAAACATCTTATGGGAATAAAACTTAAATGTGATTTCTTTCTTTCTTCATCTGTGATGCAGGGTCTTTCTCAAATCGGACCCTTACCTAATCCCACTGCGTCACATAGCAAAGTCTGTTTGGACTTGCAGCTAAATGAAGCACCCTCAATTAATGTGTAAGACAGCGGCATGCTTTGGGACGAACTTCCCTCTTTCCAGAAGAAACAGCAACTGTTGCACCTCATCGTAACCATGGTTTCGGATCAGTATATTCTTTTTTACAAATGCTTTTTTTGGTAAATATACAACAGAACGGCATATTTGATTTTAATATAATGTAACCTGTAAGTTGTTAACGCCTGTATGACAATACTTGTATGGAGCATCTTCCATGACGAAGACAATAAGGCATTGCACGTGGTCAGTACATCAGCATGGGTGCAGACTTGCTGTGGCACGGTTTTATAAGTCACTTCCACTCGAGGGTAATTGGTTTGGGGTGGCACGTATTTTGTTTTCTTTTCCGCTTGTAATCGGATGGTGTCTTGCTGTATTTGTATTTTTTGACAAACAGTGGCGTCTTTCAAACCCACGAAGGATGGGCTGAATGATACGCAAATAAAACTAACCAGACTTTTATTTTTTAGAGCAAATGGGGCAAACATACACAGTCTTAATACACAGTCTTGTAACATAAACTAGGCTCTAAATCCACCCAGAATAACACTCCATCATCTTTTTCATGATTCTCTATATGGATCTTCATTCAGAACCAATAAAGGAAAAGACTGAGCTTTTAAAGCCTGATTTTCCCTTTTCCTTAGACAAACATGAGGTGAGCTCGACCTCTTTTCTGGTGGCTTCTGTCAGGGCCATGAAGGCCATCTTTGTGTCAGACGAGGCTGCTGAGGAGTGAAGGATGGAGGTGATGGAGGGAAGCTCTGAATGCTAATGAGCAGCAGAGAGCTAATAGTTACTGGCCACTTCAAACTGACACAATTTTTCCATACACACACAGCTGTGAGCACTAATACACATCTCCACCCTGCTCTTGTACGGAGCACATGACTCACCGCACGTGATCGTTATGCAGTCGACTCCCAAGCTTACTACCTTCATACTATGTGCTGACAGAGAGCACAGGAAGTAGAACAAAGAGGAATTCCAGCTTTTGAACCGAATGTAACAAGTTTCAGCAGCAAACGGTCCCAACATGCAGCAAGAAGGTTTAGCATGTTGAGAAGCCCCTCAAGAACCAACACCGGCATGAACGGGGGGCACTTGTACTATGAGCTGACACTGTAATAAAAGCCAGCAAGTGCTCATTAATAACAATTAATGTCCCGAGGCACACGGCAGCCGAGTGACTTCAGGCACAAACTAAATGGATAGAGACATCTGCACTGAATCACATTCGCCACAGTGCGAAGACACTCGCTCGGAACAGCTGTGTGCCACTGAGGCTCCCCTATTATCCACCTCACTGTCAGGGCTGCTCTGGAGAGGAACGGAGACAGATGAACTTAGTCTAAAGAGAGGAGGAGGGGAGGAGAGAAAACTCACTGATGCTTTGTGGAATCTGGACTGTTGTCATGGTGATGATACCCCCCACTCCCCCTCACCCCAACCTGACACCCCTCGCTCTCTGTTGGCCACCGGGGTCAAGACAGGAAAATGACTGAATTTGGTGAGAGGATAGTTCATGATGAATATCAGTATGGAGAAGAAAAGCCCACTTACTGAAGACTTCTGAACCGGGTCGTGCCAGCTATTTATGTAACTATGTCTATGTAAACAATCTTTGCTGGAAAATCTGCCCATTTACATTGTCACCACTGAGACATATGAGACAGAGGCATTGCAGTCTGAAGGGCCTGCAGTCCGAGGCTCTGACTCACTAGTGTGAGACTGAGATCAACAATGATGTTACATAAATCAACCGAGATGACCTCCGCCATCCATTGACACGTTCCTGCCCTTTGAGACAGCATGACAAGTTGAAATACTGCCTTTCATACCTCTATTTTGCCATTTGTTTGGACCGCAATTGGATTTGGCTGGCTGTCTCCTGGCTGCTTTGGTGGTTTTAACTCACTTTGGCAGGCTAACAGCAGACACACAATGATTCATTTATATGTGGCTCTTCTGGGGTGTGAGATAAACAAGGTGAAAAATGCAACGCAGTTCACAATGACTGTGCAGCAAACAAACAAAAAATAAACTAGAATGGATATCTGCAATCCCGGTAGACAGTATACAGAAAAATCGGTGAGGGGTTTCTTTGCAGAACTCAAGCAAGCATGCCATTACACAGTTTGTTAGAAATAATGCAGTAAAAAGATTGTGAGGTGGAGAGCGACCTGCTTCACTGTGAACTCATCAAAGTCTCTTCAACGATCCAGATGTGCTCACCGAAGCATACACTATGATACATCTAAGAAATCCACTACAGGTGTAGCTGCCGGTGAGGACTTGAATAACCGAGTCGATACAGTTAGCCTTGTCTCCTATGCAAAATCACCTATTTGCATCCCAGCGCTCATTATCATACTGCGACAGAGGACAGCGGCTCCCTGTCATATGGACTGACCTCAGCTTCTCCGGCTTCTCATTAGAATTTCTGTTTATTTATGAGGATTCACATTTTAGATTCACTATGTTGTCCTCGGGTTGCATGCTGTATTTCCTTGAAGTACATGTTACCTCATTCCTCCTAAACATATTTTGTCCTGCTCCCAAGCAGCATGGTATTGAGACTGAAGAGACTAAGTTTTACTTAGCTAAAAGAATAGTTCAACATTTCATCATTTATTCCTTTAAACACAATATGGTTTAGGTGGCTGCTTCATGCCCCTGTACAAAATGTGCATCCTTTTTATCCTTCACTTCTACCAGGAGATGCACCCGTTTCTCTGCTTGTGTGTTCCTGGTTATATCCCTGTAGCTGACTAACTGACAGGCTGACTCAGTGGAAAACTGCAGGAATATAGCATGTCTGAGTCAGGCACGAGAACAACCTGGACGCTCTCTGTGAGAGAGATGGAGAGATAGGTTGGGGATGGGGGGTCTCTGCTCAGTCCAGCTTTCTATCTTTTCATCTCTGATTTGGACAATTCCATGTCGCTTGAGCTCAGAGCTCGGAGTGAGAGACAACGAAGAAACATTACATTTCTGCCTGTCGTTAGCAGGAAGTGATTGAGAAGAAATACTAAATGTCACACAAACACACCGTTTCCACTGAGGGCATGCACAACAGGAAGAGAGACACTCTTCGCTGCGGTATACCAAAATATCATTTCCTGTTCCAGCTGTTTGAGTGTAAAGCTGTGTAACACTTTAATCGACAGCTTAAAGGGACAATTCACCCCAAAATCAAAGATACAAACTTTCCCCTCTTACCTGTAGTGCTATTTATCAATCTAGATTGTTTTGGTGTGAGTTGCCGAGTTTAAGAGATATCTCCTTGAATATAATGGAACTAGATGGCACAAAAAAACCATTTGAAAATCAACAGCAATGCCTCTTTCCAGAAATCATGACCCGGTTACTCAAGATAATCAACAAACCTTGCTATGAGCAGCTTCATGTGGGAACTATTTTCTTTCCATAACACCGCTCAAAGGAAGCGTACATCGACTCATGGATGAGAGGCTAGCAAACTAAGCTAACCAAGCTAGCTAACGTCACAGCTCAGCCGAGGACGACGGCATTAAGGTTTACATCCCGGCCTGTCACGAGCCTCTCGATCGTGAGTAGATGCATGTTTCCTTCTGCGCAGTGATACGGTGTAGTTCTGTAGGAAGAAAATAGTACCATTGTATTTCAAACAAGCGAAGTGCCATCTAGTTCCATTATATTGGAGAGAAGTCAGACATCTCTACAGTCGATATCACCAAAACTCAGCAACCCACACGAAACAATCTGTAAACTGTCCCTTTAAAACTTTGCCTATTACATCCTATATTAAAAGATTTTGTGTTTCTCCTCATTCACATCCTATTCTACAAAGCATTGATCTGTAGTCTGTAAGAAAAAGCCCCAAACTCTCTGTAGTAACAGTGTCAGTACCCGGGCAACTCGAATCAGAGGCCCTGACTGACGGCAGCGTCGCCTCCCTGCTCTCAGATGTGCAGCTGCCTCTTGTCCTCTGTCCCTAATGGCCAATTAAGTTGCACAGACAGGCCTATTCGTCAACACTGGCACATAAAGGACATCTGAGCAAGCCTATAATGGAACAGCTTCACCTTTGGGAATACACAGGATACGCTGAGTACAGAGAATAAAGAGCCAGATAAAGTTGGTGACACAGTGCACCAGTCAGTAACACATTATCGCAAATGATCAGAAGCGTGTGGCAGAGGAGAAAATACAGAACATGCTGGTAGACACACGCTACCTCATGTGTTTGTGCAAATATTTCTCAAGTCATTTCCCAATACCACAGCTGATTACGCAGGGATCTTTGTTTTGGCCTGCCACACTCACACTCACACACACCCAGACACAGACACAGTAAGTGGGCGTGCTTTCATCAGAGGAGTATTCTAAGGCGGAAAGGCATTATGCATATAAGTTACAGCTGCATGTCATGACATGATTTAATAGTTATACTGATGGAACAGTACTGGAACATTTGGCTCTAATAAAAGCAATAATTCATCCATAACATTTTGGGGAAAATTTTTTCTGATTGTTGGTAGGGATTAGTACTAATTGAGAATGACTATTCATCCATTTTTATCTGAATCGTATCATAATATTGAATGTTCTTATCCTGTTATTGTTGTAGAAAATTTCCATTTGGGTCTCATGGAATACATAACAGTGGAGCTTTAATTGCTTTCCGGTTGATGACTCATATGATTTTGTATATATTAGCTATATTGTGACATTAAAATTAAATTAAAGGGAAACCTGTGAAACATAACAAATGTGGGTCCTTCCAAATAAGGCTTGATGAGTATGTAAATGATGTGAACCCAATGCAAAAGTATTCACTGTCAGCACTTTTTTTTTTTTTTTTTTACAGCTATGATAGATTTTAGTTGTTGCTGTTCTGGGATCAGACTACATGATATTTTTGTCTTTTGGGGCCAACAAGGCGATCACAGGGTCATAACTTGGCCAAGAGATATTTACATTACATCCCAACCAATCATAGCTTGACATGTATAATCAGGAAGTTGCCAGGGCCACCTGACAGCATGGACAACTAATGCTTATGTATGTAAATGCAGTTTCATGAATGAAGGTGAAGCTAGAACAATTCCCTGTCACTCAGAGGAGAGGGTGAGCTGTTTCCTTCCCCCTCAATACAAACACGGTGAGCATGTGTGATTGACTCAGTATAATGGTCCTGACCCGAGGGTGATAGTCATGGTTCCAGGTGCTCTTCTGGTTTTCACAATGACACAGTACACAGAATAAAACAAGCAAATGTCTCACAGTCTGATTTCAGCATCATGCAACACCAAACGGTGGAACATCTTTTGGATGAATGGTGTTCATCGCTCCAGTGAGTGTTCCGCAGATGTGGAGAGTCAATGACAGGAAGCACTGGAGCTTCTGGAGACTTAGACGCTCTACAGTTTTTTTTGGTTTTTCCTTTAATTCGTCACCCATCTTTCTATTGTTATCAGAAAATATACTGTTAATATCGTGATACATGTTTTCATCATGAGGTTCAGACACTGTGGAAAAAAATTAGATGAGAATATATATGAATTTTTATTTCAAGGCCTCCAAGTCTTAGGGCACCTAAGACAGTGACCGTGTAATCACAATATCCCCGCTTCACTTCTAGCTGGGGACAAAAAAAGGCAAAAATGCAAAGAAAAAAAAAGCTGTCTACATTTTACAGATTAACCCACGAACACAAAGAAGCCATTTCTCTGCTCAAATGTAATAATAGAAAAAGAATCCTCATTAAGACTCCAGTCTAATAATACAGAATTAGCCTCCAATCCCATCCTTTATATCAATTGGAAATAATTCCATATCAAAAGCCTGCCCTCTCTCTTGCCCCTGGATTTAACAACACAATGTGATTACTTATCCCAAAAGCCAGCACCTCAAGTTCACCAGCACACAACAGTTCCTTATGGGTCCATGCAGAAGAAAAGCATCACTTCGAGGGGGCTGGGGATGGGGAGGTCTTCTACTTTCCCTGTCTTCTTCAGGAATGCTCACTTGTCAGCGTGTCGGCAAGACCGAGAGAGCCCCCCCCCCATCCAGCCATTCATCTGACACACAAAGGCAACTTCACAGGAAGACAAGCTTTCTCTCTGCCATTCTTCCTCACCACTCCTCGTCGTCTCTCCATGGCTCTCTCTCTCTCTCGCACGCTCGTTCACACACGCACTCCCAGGCTTCCATTAGCATACTAATGGACGTGCCGGAGAACATGAATGTGAACAAGTGGGAAACTCGTAGTGAAGAAGAAAAAACAAGCGGCGACACTGAGAAAGAAGGCTTGGGAATGTCAGCTAACCTCTATGTGGCATTCTCCTGGCTGACACAGTCTGAAGCGCTTGTTGATTTGTCTGGACCAAACCTGCTCGGAAACACAGCTCGACCCAAAGGCACTAATCCATCAGACTGATGAATACAGGGGAAGCCACGCTAAAGAAAATTGAGTTGATAAGCCTTTCTTTCTGCTCTTGAGGCGTTTTTTTCAAGCCTGGTTACACTGAGTAAATCATAGTTTAATTGTAGTGAGGCTTAAAGTAAAAGAACCTGGTGAGAGTTGACTTGATTTTAGAAATAGTCTGTGCTTGATAAGTGGACAAAAATGTATTTCCGAAGCAGAAAATATGAATATCTTAGTAAATTCAAACTGGAATTAAAATTGTTAAGAAATCTGTATATATCAATGGTGTTTCATGGTGACAAATCATTTTTTGATCCCATTTGAATTGTGCCACGAATTATACATGTTGTGTTTGTCAATTTAAAAGATCATTTTGCAAGTCAAGAAAGTAGCAGTTTGTCATTAAACTGAAGCAAACCCCTGCGAAATGACTCGTTTTGATATCAGAATTTTATCCATTGGGTCCGATTACTTTCGGAAAATCTAGACGAGCTGCACGGGGCACGGCCTCCGAGGCTGCATCTAGATCCATGCTCTCTCCATACCTGCGGTTCAGTCACTGCTGCAATATCTGTCAGGGTAGGCACGAAATTTTTTTTTGTAATATCACTTACATTCTAAAGGCTATAAAAGTAACACACTATGTGGTGGATGTTGCAGTGCTTAGTCCCATCTGTGATATAAGCATTATCTACATTATATACATATATACATTTACTCTGACTGTTCCTCCTTGTTATTCCAGTGATTCAAATCACGGAGTAACACAGAGAGTGCTGAGGTCACAGACCTGTTGCTGAGTGAGAAGAAACACTGCAAACACTGTGTGTGTGGGAGCTGCTAATGACTCAGCAGTAATAAATGTTAGCAAGTTGCTGAGACATCCTGAGTGGAAGTTAGTTACCCTAGTTTGCTGCCTCCCACTTTCTGAGAGGAATACAAATTTGATGGGTCTTCATCATGGATTTATAAAAAGAACGAGATGCCGAATGCAAAGATGGCGCCTATTCAATCCAATGAGAGTTGCTCGCCTGGTGCATACACCAAAAAGGTTTTCTAGCTTCCGGGTTTACTTCCTGGTTACTAGCCCCACGGAATATGCGCAGTAGTGTTCCTCCCGCTGCCCCTGCCCACGAGTTCCCGCTCAGCCCATAACCTTTACATTGCGATGACATCAGAGATTTTTAAATCTCTTTTCTCGGCTCGAGGAAAGATTTACAAATATAAAACCTCCATGGATCAAAAATTCATAATAGAAAGAGTCATAATTGACCTTGTTTGCAGTTCAGGGTGTCATTTTTATAGATGTCTCTTTTGGTGGTCTATGGGGAAAATGCTTTTTGGGCCGCAGTGGAATTTCTAGCTGCAATACCAAGAGTGGCCACTGGGAAATATTGGAAGCAAGGCTGAGCGCTCTCACCGTATCCAGTTCTATGATACATTCATGGTCTTCACAGATGTTGTAAAGCAATAAATGCTTGGTAAATAGCCTTACAAAAAAGTTTAAAAATGTGCAGAGGCACACTCTCCTAGAGGCTTCAAGATGTTTCAACAAATATGACCAAAATGGAAAAATGTGCACAATAGCTGTACCATTGCAGCAAAAACATTTTTACATTTTGTTACAAAAAATTTAAGTTTGACTTTAAAAACCGTTCGTGTTAAGATTACATCTTAATTTTTCTAAAAACTTACAGCAAACAATATGTGATGTCAACTGGCTAGAGTTTAGCTTTCTAATCAGTTTTCTGGGAGGATTATCACACAGTCGGTACATTTTGGGTCTACTACTGCTTTAAAAAAGTTGAGTGGGCTGCCAAAGAGCTCATCACCAGTCAGAGGTACAGTTGCATAAGACCATCAGTGGTGAGAACATGCATTCATGATGACGCCTGCTTGCCCTTTGCAGTCAGGTTATAAATGGCTCTTTGCATTTGGCTGGCCCTTCAGAGCAGGTGTCTGAGAGCTCATCTCAGTTCTGATGAATGATGAACTCTGCTACTAATCAATGCAGGTCAGTAAAAAAAAAAAAAACTCATACAGACGTCATATGCTGTTTACTGTCATCCAGATAAACTCTTATCTGGGGGATTAGGATCTTTAATAAATCACTTATATACTAACAGTGTCAATTTTCTCTTGGTTCATTCATGCATTCATTTCTGCTGTTAAGTGGCATTTAAAAAACATATAAATTCACCTAAATACATCATGGCTACACGGGAATAAAATTAGCTGTAAACACTGCCCTTTAGATAAAAATCTGTTCATTACAGGAGGTTTTTAATCAGGGTGGAGGTAAAACACTGGGTGTCATAACCTTGTTTAAAGTTTCCAAGATGACTTAGCTGTCAAGATAAACTCACACTGAGCCATGCCATTAATCAACCTCAGTGCACTTGACATCTTAATCCATTTTCTCAGATTCATCGAATTTAAACTGGCACTGCTTTCATTAACTTTATTGACATTATCTTTCGTGTGAAACAAACAAGTCAGTAACCAAAGTAAGCTGTGTAATACAATCTCGTGTTACAAACAAGTCTTGAGGCAGCTTAAAGATACACTCCCTGATTGTGTTACAGCTGCCGAGTGGCGTTTAAGGTAAGGTTCAAAACACAGACAGCGGGCTGGCAAGGGACTGGGCGGCACTATCAGGTGTATCAGGTGCTGTGACAAAATCAGGTGGCGTAGCTTCAAACTTGCATCAATAGATTTTTTTATTTTTTTTAGACACTGGGGTGCAGTTGCTTTATCAGAGCTGGTTCGCAGAAAAACGCCGGCTGCATCAGAGAACAAGGCCGATGAGGGCGGTGAGAATGATCCAAACCAAAACAGCTCGCTAAAAAAGGCTCAAATGAAGCTGCACAGTCATAACTCATTGATAACTTTCTGTGGGTTCCTCACTATGATAGAACCCTTTCATATTACACATAATGCAGCTTTAAGGCTAAATGTGAAAATGTATGAAGCAGTGGTGCGTGGGTAATTACCCAAACAGTCCATCTACTTTGCTTCAAATATCATTGGAGTGTGATGAGCATTAGATGCCACAGTCTGGCCCAGTCGGGGGGGGGGGGGGGGTTTAATAGCGTCTGGGTGTGCAGCTCAGCTCCCGCTCTGATACCTGATCTTCTTCTATCATCATGAGAGAGAGATCAGATTCATATACTGGACTTTAAAAAGGCTTGAGGAAGCCTTTTGATTTTGACCTAAACAAATCGGCTCATTATGAGTAATAATGGACCAGAAAGCAAAACTAAAATGAGTCAATTGCCTGTTCAGGAGTCATGTGTGGTGCTTGACTTTTTCGACTTGACTTGTGTCACATTTTTACTTTGTGTAATAACAGAATTTGTTTCATTTCACAATCTCATAAATCATGGAACGAAGTGATGAGAGGGACTTTACATAAAAACGTCATTGAAGTGATGTTGACGGCTATAAAAAGAATAAAAAGACACTTCCATGCCTGTCGCTCATCACTGCAGAACTCACACAGAGCCGAGCTGAAGGCCTCCTCCTCCCACCACTTCCTCCTCTCTCACCGTCAAAACAACACCCGCACAAAGGGACAGAAAGTGCACCTGAAACTCCTGTGCTCGTGTTACATTTCAGTTCAGCTCTCAGATTCCCTCTCAGCATCTGGCCCACATGCGCTGCCCCAAAAAACACACAGCAGGAACAACATAATGTACCAAAATAAGAGCATGACATTAAAAATTAGAAACAATAAGTCGATTAGTTGATCGACGGACAGTGCATTGGGCACCACTTTTTTCTGACATTTTGTAGATCAAATATTTTAATTGGTTGAGAAAATAATCCTCAGATTACTTGACAAATAATCATTAAGTGATTACTAATAACTAATTGATAGATAATTATAAGCTACAGCCCTAAACAGACGAGCTGTCTGTGACAACGTGACCAAAATGACAACAAAAGAAACTGAGGAAGACCATATGCTCTGTAAAAACCTAGAAAGTGGATCTTGAGTTATGATTTCTTTTTTTATGTTAGATGGATTCTTTGGATTTATGCTTATATTGTGACACCTGAGAACCCTTTCACAGCCATATGTATGACACTTTTAAACAGAAACTTTACTGTAAATGTCTGAGATAAGAAACTGGAGCACCAGCCTTCTGATTTTTCATGTTTTCTACGTGTCTTGCATGATTATCCCAAGAAGAAACTTAAGTAATTCTACTGCAACACTACCAAAATATATCTTATATAGGGGGGTCTGATACACACAGCAGTCAGTTTGAACTCCCCAGGCTGCAGTGTACTGGAAAAATGCTAATGTATTCGAATGGATCTGAAAAAAAGAAGCACACTGGTTTAAGAAATCCCTTTTTCACAAGCTGCTGGCCAAGAAATGCTTCAGGCTCACATGAGTCTGTCTTTGAAAGCAGAATGATCTGTGTGTTTGTGTGTGTGGGAGAAGTGTGAGGTGGTTCCCTCTGCTGCCACCGCCTTCCTGACACACACACACACACACACACACACACACACACGCACGCACGCACACACACACACACACACACACACACAGAACGCCTGAGTGACACTAGACGCCTCAGGAATGCTGCAGTAATAAGACAGAGAGAGGTGACAAAAAGAAGTGAAAGAAGAGGAAGGAGACATGCGGCTCAACGAGACGGACTGGTTTGCTGGACTGAAGGGTTGAGCTTCCTCTGGTTAAACCTGAACAACACGTGCCAGTGTTTTTCCATTTTTCTCATCGCTCTAAGTCCCTATATGGTTAACGTTAGCATTTAATTCTACACTCATTCCAACCAAACTTGTCTTATCTTTCTCAAGTCATTTCACATCTTCTTTTTGGCTGGACCGCAGAGGGCCAGCCCTATGGGTTGCTCTGTGGCTGAGTAAGTACATGAGTGAGTAAGTGATGAAGTTGCGGGATTGGTCAGTCGAGTGTAGGAGTGGCTATGTCATCAGGGGGCATTGCTCTCGCCTCGCACAGCACCGATGGAGTGTGTGTCTGAGTTCAGTGTGACTCTGAGCAGCCGGTTGTTTCTGTTCACTCTCTCCTTGCTATACGTCTGTATGTTCACAAAGTAAAGTACATTGGATGCGAACAGAATCAGATCTGACTCGTGTTTATTCCTCCAGAAGCTCCGCTCTGCCCCCGCCCCTCTGTCCGAAAGCTCCCCGGAGCTCAGCAGCT
>JBBPCS010070866.1:0-16598 GCA_037974645.1 Hollardia meadi
TGGTTTTAATTAGTTATTTAATGCTATAAAAACGGGGTGAAACGTCATGATTGACAGCTGAGCCCTGCTCGTGATTGGGCGGGAACTCGATACCGCGGCTCCACCCCCCCGATCACTACTGCACAGACTCTGGCTCCAAATGATGTCACCAGCACGAGATGGCAGCGCTCGTATCCGGGATATTTTAGCTTCATTTTTGTATAGTGGGAGGAAGTGGAGATGCGTCGGCCATCTTTATTTGTGTCAATGGTTGTTTCAATTTTAAATTTTATGTTGTGACAATGCTGCACTAAAACACTTGGAAAAGATCGTGCTTTGCCTTAAAACACCTGGTTTTGTCGTCCAAAACAAGGCTGGAAACTCTCCTGACGTCTTGTTGAAAATAACCTCTTTAGCCGCCAGAAACACGGCTGGGAATATCTCCCGATGTGTCGTTCTCAATATCTGCTTTTTATTTTGGTGGAAGTCGTCTCAAACAGCTGAACCCACTTCCTGAAATTCAGCTCATATACACGTAATCAGAGCGTGACGTGACACATGTTGTAGACTAACATACCCGTGGTTTGCAGAGACGTACACTTTCTAACATTTTATTCTGGCGCCTGGGCTAGCGGGCAGGTTTCACCAAAGGCTGTAGCCATTACAATACTTACTCTTTCTGGTTCCATGGTATGGGATCCACTTTAGTGTTAGCCAGGAAATGCGGGCTGTATCTGACCTCAACGTAAATCACTCCCTCCTTGGCTTTGTCCTCAACAAACTCATACGCTATCCTCTTTATGGCCTCTCTGTCACCACTGAAAAAGAATAAAGATGGAAAGACATTGCCCTCTGATAATCTCTTATCTCAGTGGGACACATAAAACCATTAGCCACTGCTAATTCATCATCTGAACTGTGATGCTTTTAAAATGAGCAATATAAGCATTTGTGCAGTGTTACTCATAACACTCTGATTCCCTCTTTCCTTTAGACTCAGGAGCGCACTTTCTGTCCCACATCACGTGACGGACAACAACACCGCTTCCAGCGTTTACCCTGAAAGTGAATGCTCATTGCTCAGGTCTGAATGCCTGTTGTTCCCCAGCGTCCTCTCATCGCCCCTCCACACACACCACCACCTCGTCACCATTAAGCTCGTACAACAATCACGCATGAGCTAAACTCAGCTAGCAAGTTCCCTATGTTGTTGAAGCCATACTGCACACAAGGCTTTCAAGAGCCTTAATACAGAGGGGTCCATTCAGCACAACTGTGCGCTGCGGTCCAGCCACTACAGACCTTCATTGTTGAAAGCGTTCACGGCTGTTGAGTATCTGAAAGAGTGTTTTTGGTCTTTTATCAACAGTTCAGCCCTGTCGCTGGAGGACTGAATGTAAAGCCGAGTGACACCGGAAAGGGTCCCCGAACAACTTTAAATACACTTGATCTTGATGTGTTCCTGTTCTACATGTCTGGCATTTAAAATCAGCCCCCCACCATTGTGCTACAGAGTTACATTGCATGATCCCGCTGTGTCTTACACCCCAGTACCATCAATTACAAACTATACAACACACTCTGGTTTTTAAAGGGTCAGTTCAACTCAAAATCAAAACATCCTGTGGTGCTGTTTATCCATCTAGATTGTTTTGGAGTAGATTTGTTTCTCTCCAATATAATGGAACTAGATGGCAACAGCAATGTCTCTTTCCAGAAACCATGACCCAGTTACTCAAGATAATCTACAGACCCTGTTGTGAGCAGTTCTATCCATCTAGTTCCATTATATTGGAGAGAAGGCCGACATCTCTACAGCTGATATCTCATCTCAAATAGCACTAAGAGGAAACACACCAGTGTGTATTTTTTAGTTTGGGGTTAACTGTCCCTTTAAGAGACTTTGAATGCATCATTATCATATAACTTAGCTGCACATGTGTGATAGCAAAGAGCATGGCTGGTCCTTGACCCTCTCTGTAGACCTTGTTGGAGAAACATTCCTGTGACATGCATGAGTTGAGCTCTGACTAATCTCTCCACTCCTTTGCACTCTGCCTCACCTGCGCAGCGAGGAAAACACTCTTGGTAGTAATGAAACTGAATCAATAAAGGCGACATGTCAGCAACTTACGCAACCACATGCATGTACTCGGCAAACTTGCCCAGGAACTTTGTGAGGGTGCCGGGCTTTTCCACAATTATAATCTGTGTCATCTCCTCCACCGTATTCGCTGGCAGAGGAATGCTGCGTCTCCTGGAAGGAGGAGAAGGAATTTTAAATCAGAACTTTGTTTCATTTTAAAATTAATTTTCCAAAATGTATAAATCAAGTTGGCCCAGTTTGCTCTGAGGGTTGTTGTTGTTGCGGGATTTATTGCAGCCTGTTGACTTGACAACTGAATTATTAATAAAACAAATGAAAAGGAGGAGTGCTGAAACTGTCAGGATTCATTTAGCAGGATATACAGTATTATTAAAATTATATTGTTAAAATTAAACTAATATTTGAGAGTTATAGCTGCTCTACACTGTAAAAAAAAAAAGAAGTGGTTGTTTTAACTTTAAAAAGTTAGTGTTCGGGCTGCCTTAAAATTTTAAGTTGAAGTTTTAAGTTGAAGTTGAAAAGACAAGTTCAGGTAAGTGTCTTCAAATTCAGTGAACACTAACTTTTTAAGTTAAAACAACTACTTCTTTTTTACACTGTAATCTATATTTTTACATGACCAATGGGCTGGATGTCAATGTGTATGAAAGCAGTTGGTCATCGTGACATCACCTGACTCTGCTCTCGTTTTAGCGTCTTTAATCTCATTGTTTTGGTTTTATTGTCAGACAAACACCTTCTGATACGGCAGACAGACACAGTTAGAGGAGATATACTTGCTTTTCAACCACGCGTTCGTGTAGACAACCGGATGCGTCGTGATGATTTGCTCCGTCGTCACTCTCCACTTTCTAGTTACAGCTTTGTTTTTCAAGCATTCTCCGCTGTGCACGGACGTAGCGCTCTCAGACTTGTTTGCATTTATTTTTGCAGGTTTTCACGGCAACTTCTAAGATTGTACTGATCTCTCACCAGCTGTTTTTACAAGCATATTTATCACTGTGCAGCTGCAATGAATCATCACATGGATGTGGGTAATTGCGGACATGATCACACAACTTGTCTTCAAAACTTTCCACCGTGCCTACTAACCTTTTCATGTACTGGCCCTACGCTGCCCCTACTGTTCACATGCGTATTGCATCTTGCGAACGCGTAGCGACAAATGAAATGTACGCAGGACAGCATGCATACGCAAACGCGTAAAAAAGAACTAGATGTTCAACTTTAAAAAGTTTGTGTTCGGGCTGCCTTAAAAATTTAAGTTTGCTGAATCTGAAAAGACAAGTTGAGTTAACTTTGTACTTAGCTCAACTTGTCTTTTCAAATTCACTGAACTTAACATTTTAAGGCAGCCCGAAAACTAACTTTTTAAAGTTAAACAACAGTGTAGTTAAAAGCAAGTATATTTCCGTCCTTGGTGGCTATCAAGCGAACAAAATGGAGCATTCAGCAGCTAGAGAGGAGTTGGTGGAGACCAAAACGGAGCTAAAAGTAGCGTGAATAATGGACGTACATTCATCAAGTGGACAGTTGCACGACTCCATGATGAATGTTTTCTGGATTTGTACATAGGTTTGCTACGCTGGTCGCTATATCAAGTCTTTAAGGTGATAATATGTCAGTGTTGCGTTCAATGCTTATTGCACTGCCCTCAAGTGGCTAAAAAATGTATTAATGCAGTTTATTTTAAAATCTGACAGCAATAAACTAATAAACAAAAGAATCATTGAAGGATGCCACAAATTTAAGTAAGTAAGAAGTGTGAGTGCACATTTTTTTGATGGCATGATTTGTCATTGGTGACGTAATGGCAACAGTAATTCCTCATTACCAATCATATCTTGTGCATTTATACACGGCAATTCCTTCTTACTTAGCGGCCAACTGATATATCTGTGATCAGCTAATATCAGCTGATACACCTGCCTGGGTGATTCATCAGCGATGCCCTATTTTACTGGATCAATTATTAATATACAGGTACAGTTAATCAGCTGGAGAGGAAAGTTGGAACAGTGATGTTTTCTTATCTTCTTAACATGTGTATCTGAATCTCACAAAGTCTAAAGTCAGTGTTGAAGAATTCTCATCAAATAGAGAGTGAAACTAACTTACTCTGCAACATCAAGAATAGTCTGCACCCTGATGGCTCCATCGAGGTGCACATGTAGCTCAACCTGCAGATGAGAAACATAAAGTCAGTTCATCTCTGTGTTTTTGGCTGCAGCCCATCGTGAATGCAGAACGCATGACTGGGCAACGCGTGGTGAAAAGGCCCGGGGTGCCGGAGAAGGGTCGGCTCCCCCTCCAGCGCTGTGAGCTGTGATTTATTCTGGCAGATGACACAGATAAATCAAGCTCCTCCTTCAAACAACCGAGGCCTCAACTGTCGGGGTCAGAATCAAATTAAAATCTTACGACCGCAGACGTTGCATCCTTCGGGGAGCGATGATGATGATGATGAAATTAAAGCTCATAATGTGCACTAAAAAAAAAAGCAGTTGGGAGCACTGCCCTTGATTTGACATGTTTCATATTTCCAGTTTCATCTTTTCTCGTGTCTCAGTTTGTTCTAGATAATGTTCTTCATTCATCTACATGTGTTCATACTGCCACCTTAAAGCTTCGGGCTTTGAGTGATAGCAGCTGAAAGGATTAGCCAGTTAATCGATTAGTCGATCAAGAGAAATTGAATGAATTGGCAGCAAATTTCATAACCATTCTCTGGTCCTGGCTTCTCAAATGTGATGATTTGCTGCTTTTGATCGATTGTTTTTTGCAAGCAAAATGCAAAAAAAACCAAATGAGAATATGAGAATTTTCAGCTCTTTTTTTTCTCAAATATGATAGTTAACTAGAAATTTTAGGGCTTTGGACTGTTGGTCGAGCAAATAATCAACCCTTCTCATGTCTTCACGTCTGACGTTTTACAAAAGATTAATCGAAAACATAATCATCAGATCCAAAACAGCTGTTGGGATGTTCGGTTACTGTCAGGCAAAGCTGATCAAACCACACCCACAAAGTCCTGACGAAGCAGATTTTGAGTGTATATCTCTTAATAAATAGAAACTAAAGATGTTTATTAACTTTAATTGCAAGTTATAAAACACACTTACGATTTAAAACCACGCTTTCAGGGGCTTTAAATCGATGGACTGGTAAAATCAAACGTCCGTCAGTTGAAATGTCTGTAGACTCTGTTGCATCTCTAAAGTCTGAGAAGTGAGTCGACTCACGAGCACAGCTGAGCTTCATCCAGGAGATGAGGAAATGGTCTTGTGAGTGACATTCTGTTTCTGGGTGTAGACGGAGTCTGGGTGAGGTGTGTGACAAAAGGTACAGTGCGGAACAATGAGCATTTGATCTTTGCAAGGTTTGGGGACACCTGAATTAACACCATGTGGAGGCTGTAAATACCATTGAATGTATAAAGGCTGGAGAGAAGCGGTTCTTCTTCAGTCATCTTGGTGTACTCCTGATGTGACTCTTGCTTGCAAGCAATTAAAGATCTTCAGAGATACAAAGATTGTATCATCAGGTATTTAATTGCCAACTCTCACCTGCACGAGACTATACTGATATTTCAGTTGCAACGACAGGCTGATGTCAAGAGTGTGATGTCATCAACATCTCTTTAAGGATGAATTTGGAAATCTGTTAAAGGTCAAACGCTCCGGGAAGATTTTCTGGAGAAAATTGTTCAAAATCAGAACTTATAACAGTCACGAAGGAAAAAATCAACTCAAAAAAGATATTAGGACGCAGACATATTATGTGTATTAAATTAAATTTTAAGGCAATGAAGCTGCTTTAAAGTTTGGTGATATTTTACTGAGTTTCTAAAATGATTCTGAAGTACAGAAGGGGTTAGTGGTAGTGAATGCTGCCGCTCCTCCATCCGTCCAAACATATTTTTACCCCCCCAAAAAAATACCTGTGCAAAATGTCCAAACCAACTTCAGCTCAGTGTTTGTATTAACATTCTTTGGTCAAATGCCCTCAATCAAAGCAAATACTACAGTTTTCATGTCAAACCTGAAGAGAAATCATTCATAATAAGTCGTTATAACTCAAAGGAAAACATCATTTAGGGTGTATTCCTGACCAAAGTTCCCTATTAGACACAAATTACACTTCCAGTGTACTTTTTGGCGTTATTTTGGATTTCAGAATTGCAATAAAAACATTTAAAACATGAACGGCTTGTGTTCAAATTGTGGATCTCGTTTGTAAAAACAACAAAAAGAAACCAGCTTTTAATAAAGTAAATATTTCTGGTGCATTGTGACTAATTTTCAATGAAAAACTCCAAACATTCTCTGCTTCACAGCTCCACAAATGTAAAAAAAAAAAAGTTGAAAATCTTTGCTGTTTTGTTTGGACAACACGAAACGTTTAAAGACAACCTTGGACTTGGAGAGATCACGTAGAGTTTGAGCATCATTTTCTGAGGATGTGTGGGCCAAACGATTCATGGCCTCATCAAGTAAATAACTTGGAAGTACTTAGTTTTAGGAAGTACAAATGTTTACAACAAGAAATAATATTTAAAATATTTGAATGTCACTTTTGTTTACAGTTATTTTCTTTCCTTTAAAGGCTGCTGTGTCAGTGATACTGAAGCATCAGGGCTGCTCACACATGGTTAACCCATCTTCCAGGTCAGGCCATTTTTCATGCACAACACTTCCTGTAGCACGTCGTGCTTAGTTCCATGCTAATCCAGCTGTCGGCTACGGTGCAACAGCCTCTTGTTGATTGATTGTACTGTAGTATCTAACAATGTGCGACTGTAAATATTGTGACATAATTTTGTGAAGCCACAAGATAAAGGAAGTTCATGTGTAGTTCATGAGAAGGACAGCGCTGATTTTCAGTTTCAATTCAGCTTTATGTCTGTGTTTGTCTTTATTATGGTTCCACTTTCACAGACACAAGGATTTGCTGCTGTTCTCTGTTTCACCACATGGAAACCGACTGCAACAGGTTTTTGACAGGAATTTTTCACCATTTTCCGACACCTAAGATAAAATAAGATGTAACTTAATTTATCCCAAGGGAAATTAATAGTCGTGCAGCACAAAGATGAAGCACAAGGTAAAGGTTAAAATATCAATAAGGGGCAAATCCAAAATATAGCACAATACCTACACACATAAACAGAATAATGCACCATCATTCTTGGTGAGTTGCATATGAATATATATCAGGAGTGAGATATAGCTTCTCAATATGGTTAATTTGATAATGTTCACTGGTTATGTCCATGCGTTTGCACATAATTAATTGATTAATGGATAAAATAATCAGGGGATTATTCAGTAAGGGAACAATAAAATGAAATTTGTGGTTGCAGCCCTGCTAAAGATCACAGATCCTCGAGCTGTAACTGCTGCACTGTCAGCATATGAAGCGGTGAAGGTTGCTACAGCAGACAATGACCCCACCGGTGGTATCATCAACAGCAAATGAATCATTGATGAGATTACCCTCCACTGGTCTCTCCTTTTACAATTCATGATCCCTCACCAACACACACACACACACACACAGCCCATATTTCTGTGTATGTATGTATGTATGTGTGTGTGTATGTGTGTGCGCTTTATCTTTCTTTCCAGTTCTCCCTCACAGACTCATTTCCTCTCCTCTTATCAGCCGTCAGCTCCCACAGGCCCGCTCAGTCAGCACAGGGGCTCCAAAGGGCACCATGTGGGTATACATTTCATGTGCCCGATGTGCACGTCACACTCGCAGTTAAAGGGCGCATTTCGCCTTGTTATGCAAGTCAGGCGCTTTTACAAGCAAATGCAAGAACTGGCATAGAGAGACCAGGCAAAAAAAATAAATAAATAATTGGGTTTTCGCTCAGAATTAAAGGTGGATCCCTTCATCCCACACAAATGCGTTGATGCAGAATTACACTGACTAGAAAACTGTTAAAAAAGCAGGATTCATATTCAGAAAGCAGCATAATTTCTTTTTTCAATGGTCCTGATTCTGCTTCTACTTCTGATTCTACTGATAAAAAAATTTAAAACAAAAGAAGAAGGAAGAAGCAATGCAAAGGTGGACTTCCGTTAAGAGCTCTGTTCATTCATGTCAGCCTTGCGGCTTGTTGTCTTGTTGAAAGCCGCGTAAAACTGACCAATAGAAATGCTCCTTCTTGTTTTATCAAACATACACGCACACGCTATAATAATATCAGACTAATGTTATTATTTTTTATTCTTATAGGCTGTTTTATTTCTTGCTTTACATATTTAATTAACCACTATTCTTCTTCTTCTTCTTCTTCTTCTTCTCACTCATTACTCTGTGTTTACGCACCCAAAACGTGCGTAAAAACAGGGAGGGGGTAAAAAAAAAAAAAGAAAGAAAAAAAAGGTGCTCCCGCCAATAATTCATCACCTCTACATTTCATCTATTCACCCCATGTTCATACCGGCTGATAACGTACCTTCGGCTTGTTGAATACCACTTGTTCAGAGGAGAGCTCCGCCATCGTGCATAGCCTGCGGCTGCCGGTGAGTCTGGTGGCGCACAGAGAGCTGAGGACTGGGGAGCCAAAGCCTCTCATCGCAGCTCGTCCGGCTATTATATGCATGACTCCGGGACACGCCTTTATGTCAACCAACGGCAGGAAGAAAAAAAAAAAAAAAAAAAAAAACCCCACCGCCAAGTGCTCGTGCTGTACAACCAAAGTGTGAAGCAGTCCGGACCCAGAGAGCTGTGCGGCTCAGTGGGCATTAACACATGTTGACAATCAGTAGGTAGAAGGATTAACGGCCCTGTATGGAGCAGCTTTACACCCATGTGATGGGAGCTTTGCCGCGGGCTAATTAATTCTGTCAAAGCGTTATACAATGAAGGAAATAGTTGAAGGCTATTTGTGTCTCAGGTATAAAAATAACATCGTCTATCATGACTGTGTGGAATCTGTTGATCTGTATACATCTGCCACAAGGCCATTTCTTATTACCCATGAGGCTCTTACCCTAACCCTGAATTTAGTCATTCAGTCTTCTGAAATCCTCTGAAAAAGATGCACTGGGGAGCAGGGGTGTAGATATAGATAGTGCAGCTGCACTGGGGCCCCTTGGGTGGGGGGCCCATAGAGATAGAGATGGCAAGCCCATCTCCCATGTTGTGTTTTTCTTGGTAAAATTGATTCTTTAGGTACCAGATTCATTCATTTTTTGTGCCTGAACATAACCAAAATGAGCAATCTATAACTAAATGATATGTGTATTCTACAATAACTATAAAGAGAAGAAATAAACTCTAAAAACTAGTCAATTAAATGAATAATTTGTTTGCTACAGGTGGATAGCCAGCCTATAAATTATGATACGATATGATACAAAATACTTTATTAAAAAATAAATAAAAATAGATAAAATGATGAATTGATTAATAGAGAAAATAATTAATCCTCAATGAAAACAATTGTTAGTTGCAGATAACATCACAATAACTGTACACTTCCTGGTCTGTCAATGACTTCACAAACAACAGGAATATTTATTTGTCACATTTTAAAAGTCCCTATTTGCTGTAATAACAATATTTTATGGTCATTTTTTTTTAATTTATCGCCACCATCAAATGCCCAAAAGGAAATGTTACCACTTCAGTACTTTTCTACGTATTTGGTTTTAATAAAACGTCTTTAAAGGAATTATTATGGTCTGGGGGACTCAAAACAATGAGAAAGTAAAGCTGATGTCAACAAAACACAAACGTCTAAATGCTTTTTTACATGGCTAATAACTTTGCAACATCTCAAACATCTCAAATATCAAGCGTTTATGTTATTTGTTTTTTCTGCTTTAGCTGCAGATTGAAGCTTTTAACCAGCAGCGTCTCCCCCTGAAACTAAAGAGGTTTTCACCAGAACTGTTTCTTCAGCGGAAGTCAGTTCCTATAAAATCCGATGACAGCAGCAGATTATTCTGAGCGACCTCAAACACATTTTACTGACACTCACTGCAGCTGTTTCTCTGTGTTTCAGAGAAGCAATAAAATGATGCCAAAGGTTTCTCCTGTCAGCAAACAACAGCCATCTGGACAGTGGAAGTGGAAGCAGAAGAGCAAATCACAGAAACACAGGAGGCGATCATGCTGATGGGGTTAGATTGACAACCTTTAGGCCAGAAAAAAAAAATCATTAAGTTGGAGACAATCGGATTTCTCCACCAGAATTTGTTCCTCAGTGTGGACAAAAAAAACTTTGCACAGGCGAGCAGACGTTCATGAAGGTAAATAACATTTGTAGAAACTAAAACCCCAGAATTTAATTCAATAAATTAAATGTAAAAAAATACAAATGACTTTAGAATTTTACTTTCTTTTTAGTGTGTTGTCTCAAGGCTGGAAGCACTTGGGGGATTTGGACTTATCCGTATTTCTAAAATCCTGGATACTTAATGGAACACAGCCATTGTTAATGTTATTACAATAGTAATCCCTCTTATGACAATTTAAACTATTTGTTTTGATAAAGGCCTTTTGAACTGGCCAGAATATGGAGATAGAACAAGGACATTTTGGTGTCATATTCGTACGAACTGTAATTACAAGGATGTTTAGGATAGAGCCCACCCCTCAGCCTCGTCCTCTTCCATCACACAGGTCTGTTTCACGCTGCTCTGATGTGACAGAGGTTGAAGAGCTCTGTGAAGTGTTTGAGAACCACGGAGATCAAAGAACAGGCAGACAAACACTGCTTTGATATGAAGGAGGACGAAAAGAAAACATGTCTTATTGGTCAGGGACCGAACGTGGGCTTCATACATGACAGGATACACTAATTAATAAAAAATAAATGAAAGGAAAAGGGGAAGATGATCCTGGAAACCTGCTGGATCTTATTAGTGCAGTTTTGTTCCATGTAGAGTTTACTGGACAACATATGACTGAAAGAATGTCCATATACTTTTGGCCTGAGGCTGTCTCAATTGTCAAAATTAGGAATTATTTAGTTTCAGGTTATGTTTTGATCCCACCTGCTGGACATTCTTGTTAGGACGGCCTGTTGAAAGAAGCTCTGCTGCATGAACTCTTTATGCAGGACTTTAACACCAATTAAGGGAAATCTTAAGGCGATAGTTTGAAATTTTGGGAAATATGCTTGTTTGCTTCCCCAGCTTGGCATAAAAAAAATGAAACAGGGAAAACAGCTTGCCTGGTCCTGTTCAAATAAAAAAAATAAAAAATAATAATCTGTCTACCAGCACCTCTAAAGCTCACAAATCTACACATTAAACCACAAGTCTCCAGGAACTCACTGCAACCAGCCAACATATAATCACACAAAACCACAAGCGGTCATTTTTTTGTCAGTTTTTGTAAGGCTCAAGATATAACGTGTTAATAAGTGAAGAGCTGCGAGCTGGCTTTTGTTACCTTTGGACAGGCTAGCTGTTTCCCCCCTGTATCCAGTCTTTATGATAAGCTAAGCTAACTGCTGCTGCTGGCTTATATAAATAAATAAATAAATACGCTGCAATCAGTAACTGCAATTATATGGCTTCCCACATTTTTGGCCTTCTCAATATTAGAAGACTAAAGAATTTAAACTAACCCTTTACTTAAAAAAGTCAGAATTCTGAGATTAAAGTCAGAACTAAAATACATTTTTCACATGTGGCCCTAATCCTCTTCCATAGAAATGTCATAATTCTTGCCAGCAAAATATAAAGTAAGCAGGAAGTCTTGTTTTTTTTCTCTGACATTTCTCTTTTGATTTCACTGCATACTGTTCAGAAATCACTCACTAATGTCCCTCTCTAATAGCGAGTCTGTCCGCGGGCTCCTGAGAAGTGTGACAGATGTGTGCAGCTGCCGAACAGTAAACGCGCAGGATAAAAATCAGCAGGTGTGACGAGCTGGCAGCGAGAAAACTGACAGTTGTGTCGTCGGTTATTTGCTCAACAGCTGGTTTCACAATAACTGAATAAAATACCTCATGTGTGTTAATCCTGGAAATATTTGAGGTGTTGTCACCATGACACTAACTACACAGTTAGTTACAGCTTACACAGTTACCTTATTGATTAATCATTTCTTGCACGTTTCTCACACTGCACTGTAACTCTATTTTATTCTATGTATTTTTATTTTCTATTCTCTATTTTAACCCTTTTTAATTTCTTTCTAAAAGCTTTTTTTTGTTGTCGTCTTTTGCTGCTTTAACATTGTGTCGTGTTGCCTTCTGTGTTTTATATAAACCGCCTTGTAGTTGAAATGTGCTGTACAAATAAATCCGCCTTGACTTATTAATGTGTTAATTTGAACACTAATGAGCAGATAATCGGATGCTTGTTTGTGCAAAGGACAATAGAGTAAAAGAAAAAGATAATTTCTTTTCAACACCACAGAGTTATTTTATCAGAATCCATAATGGATTGTGTGCTGATCAAACACATGAGCTACATCCACAAGGTGTCTCAGTGGCAAACAAACATCTGTACATAAACGTTCAACCTTAAACTCGCATTGATGGATTTGATTTGTCCACTTGGGGGCAACGCAGCAAACTGATATATCATCGCCTTTTAAAGTTGAGATGCAACAAACTCTTGTTTATTTACACATCGAGCAGACACGGGGCAACATTAGCGTTTATTTAGAGTCATGTTTCACTGTCCTTTCAGCTCTGGTTTGGTCTCCACCAACTCCTGACAGAAATAGCTGCCAGCTAGTCGCTAACTTTTGTTTTAACTGAAAACATTTTCCTGCCGCGGCTGAAAACGATGCTGATGAGAGCAGTGAGAGTGAATTGAAACATTAAAGTTGACAACAACAACAAGTTAAAAGATGTTAATGGTCTGTAGAGCAGAGAGGAACTGCAGAGTCGATGGAAATCCGCTTGTTCATCGGGAAACCAGTATGACATTACTTGTGGTCCAGTCTTGATGTAAAAATATTGAGCAGCTTTAAATATATTTAAAAAATACTGGAATCAACCTGTAAAATTCTCATTATGTGCAAGCAATGGGTTACAATAAACTATAAATAAATAACAGATGAGAGAGGTCATGTGAAGACCCGATTGTGTAAAATGAAACCAGACAAAAGTGTCAAGATGTATGTAAGTTGATGTTTAGGGATATTATCACTGGGTAACTGTTCAGCATGAGAGATGTGAGCTGTGAGATGAAAATACTGTGATTTTAGGGGTAATAAGGAAAAAAAAAGCAAACACTCTCTCTCACTGTCGGTGGTCACAGATGATGAAACATAAAGTATATGTCCTCGCTTGGCCACTAGAGGTCTCTTCGACCATATAATAAAGCCTGTAGCCTGACGTATAAACCCTCCTCTCTGTCTTACAGGCGCACATTCCCCCTGCTGGCAGAGAAATCATTCATTATAAAAGCATTTGTCCAGCAAAAGTAAATCAATACCTCCAAATAGATACCTGGGCTGTATTCCAAACTTTTAATGAAAACGCAACCAGATAAAGGATTTTAATCACCATACCTAAAATATGTGACAGACAGGCTCCAGCACACCCATCAGGTGACCTATAAGTGGTTCAGATGTATTCATGAACTACAGAAATCTCACACACCAGCTCTTCATCCAGAAATCGCCTCCCAAGTTAATATATTAGATATAAAGCAGGTTTGTTGCTCATCGGCATGTCCTCCATACACTCAGAAAATTACTTATCCCTAAAACATAAAAATTACGGATTTTAGTTACACGTAAAATTTCCGTAACTTCATTGTAAAGGGTCACACTTAATAAAATGTTTCACTCAAATAAGAGATACGATCGTTTGGGTCGATCTTCATCTTTCTGCAATATATTGATGTTAGCAAACCACATGTATAAGTCCAAAGAACTTTCAGTTAGAGCTGCCATCACACCTTCACACACCTAACAGAGGATGTCAGTAAAATCCTTCCCAGAAATAAAGAAAATCTATAAACACTGTGAGAAAGGTACAATACTTGCTTATAGACTGTGTCCAGATTAGTGCTGGGAAAGCAACAGCACATTCTGACTCCTCCCACACATTGGCAACTGTTAATTCATGCCATCACGGAACCATTTAATCTATAATTCAGTACTGTGGTGTGTCCAGGACTCTCTGTTTATCTAATCAGAGCTGTGGTCAGTCTTTTACAATCATGGACACTGAGCTGTACTCAAAATATTATCGGTGTTGTCACTGGAAATTGATGAATTTACATCAGTAGTAATTTATGAAGAATTAGGTCTGGGATCATTTCCAAACATAAACGGAACTATTTCTAAATTGGTTGAAACGTTCCTCTAACATTCCTTCAGTAGTGTGTCACATGCTTTTACTCTCAGAAGAATCCCATCATGTGTCCACAGCTCAAAGTGATGGTTTCCAGTAATGTCAGTAATGAGTTCATCAGCAGGGGCTAACATGATAAAAAACATCCTGAGTGAGGTTGCTATGTTTAAGATGTCTCCAGCTGTCTGCAGAGTGTTTGATTTTAGCGCACAATCTCAGCTAAAAATACTGACACTGTGTTCCACGCTAGGAAGTGGCCGCCCTCATGAATAGAATCCTTGTTGCTTATTTATTTGTTTTCATTTATTTTTAGTAATTGAAGCCAGAAATGGATGTGTTGTTGGTTTAGGTGTGTCACTGAATGCAGGACGCTATTTCTAATCTGTGCTTTCTGCAAGCAGCTCTCCACACACACCTCCTGACCCCAGCTTTAGACAAAACTAGAATTACCGCCTCGCGGTTGTATGCCTCCGCCCACCAGTCGAGTCTGTCCAGAATTATATAATATGTAGTGACTGATAGAGAGCTCGGTCACATGGTGCAACAACAATCACCTGAAGCTCCATATCAACAGAATCAAAGAGCTTGTGGTCGACTACAGTGCTTCAAATATGGATGCTGCTGCAAAGAAGCTACAAATTCTGAAACATGGATTCTTCACACACACGTTCAACCCGGCAGAACAGAAGATCTAAACAGTCAGCACAGTTTGTGTAAAATGTAGTCATAATTAGCGTATGAATTCTTGAGTTATGACTAAAAATTTGTTTAATAGGTCACAGTGACCTTGACCTTTGACCTCTGAAGTAATTCCCTTGAGGTGTTTTTGAGATATCCTGTTCACAAGAATGGGACGAAAGGACGGATAGACAACCCCGAAACATTACGCCTCCGGCCACGGGTGTCGCTGCCGCAAGCTTACTTAGGTGCGAGAATGATGAGGTATCAATATACATGTCAAGGTTTTTGTTTAGCTAGCTCAATATCAGTAACATGTCTCAGGGGGCTTTGTAATCGAGGAAAAACCAGACTACGACTCTGCAGCCATGCCAGTGGCTCTGTGAGGTTGTACACATTTGTGCTGTGAGCTAAACGCTAACATCAGCAAGCTAACATTCTCACAAAGGCAACGCTAACATGCCAGTTAAGCAGATATCGTGTTTACCATAGCGCTAACATGCTAACATTTGGTAAACACAAAGTACAGCTGAGGCTGATGAGAATGTCTGTTGTTTTTACAGCATTTGGTTATAAACAAAATTAAAAATGTCGACCTGATGGTGGCGCTGTAGATAAAAAGTTAATGAATGACCAAAGTTATTGAAATTCATTCTAAGGGGGACATGAGGACATGAAAGTTTATGGCAGTCCATCCAATAGCTGTCCAGACATTTTATTTGAAACCATAAATGTCAACCTCATGGTGGCGCTAGAGGAGAGGAAGTCAGAGGATCACCAAAGCCATTAGGGTTTATCATCTGGGAACCATGAATCAGTCCAAAAGTGGCCAATCCTTGCAGCAGATGTTGATATACTTCATTGAATAAACATAAACTTTAACCTGTTGGTGGCGCAAAATTATAAAGTTTACTAAAGTCCTCATGGGTTCATCCTCTGGGCACCATGAATGTCAGCACAAAATTTAATGACAGTTTATCTAGTTGTTGAGATATTTCATATTGGACCAAAATGGCGGACAGAAATCCCTCCTCCCATTGTTCCTGCACATGTTGTGCCTGTCAAACCTCCTTTCAGGACCATAATTTAAGGTCTGACATGTGAAACTGCACAAGAAGTTGTCATTTGTCATTAGAGCAACATTCTTTGGGTTTTGACACAGCATGAGATGTTGTGCACACAGATGTTTCTACATCTGTCGGCGATGCAGCTGTCATGATGAGTCGGTGTGAATGAGCGTCTGGACGATCTGTGCTTTTCTTTTGTCGCTGTAGACATGGCAGTGACCTCAACCCCGCGTGCGTCAGGAGGTGACCTTTGGACGGGACGGTGTCCTCATCGTCGGCCCTTGGTGTTCCTGTGGCAACACTGTGGGATTTTCACACATCGAGCTGGAATGCCTGGAATTTTAGGTGAAATATAGGGAAAACATTTTGGCTGTGACTGCAGTTATTCATGTTGGAAGGACCCTGGCTATGAGTGTGTGTGTGTGTGTGTGTGTGTGTGTGTGTGTGTGTGTGTGTGTGTGTGTGTGTGTGTGTGTGTGTGTGT
>JBBPCS010070877.1:0-16598 GCA_037974645.1 Hollardia meadi
GCATGTAGATCGATAATAATAATGCAGGCTGATCAATAGCTCACCCCTGGGGACCACATGGCAGAGTCAGTGTCTACTTGAGATGCATTGTGTGCGAGATGTCAACCGGAATATTGACATGAGCGCTCATTTCCTGTGTACCACCAACGCTTTGGTGACAGTATGAGCTGTTAATGAAAAAATCAGTGGTGCTTGTCAACTGTCATCACGACCAGATGAGGCAGAAAGAGGGGTGGGAGGAGGGGACTCAATAAAGCATGCATTTCTCTTCGAATAAAAACAACTTATAACGCTCTTTACTGTAAGAATTAGCACAGAACGCTGTCAACACCATCAGGAAGTCCCAACAGAATATTAATGTGAAACTGCCAAGGCACACATTAGTCTGCCAACGCAAATTATGACATCTAAGCCGGATTAGGAGACATCCTTTCATTACTTTATTAGATTCTCTGACTTCCTTTTTTTGTGCTCACATTTTTAGGCTGGCTTGTTAAGGGGCTTTTAGCTGTGCAGTGATTAGACGATAGTGGCATAACAAACTGCGCTTCTGAGGACTATATTTTGATTATTTTTTCCTAGAGGAAACATTGCAAACCATCCCCTCTCATTGTCATCTCTATCTCCTGTTCTTTCTCCTCGCCCTGCTGTTTCAGATGGCACAATTCAGCTGAATTTTCCCCCAGATTATCTGATAGCGTATGTGGGCAGGAAAGATGTTGTCCCCCCAGCTAGACCACAGAAATTTGCGCTCACACACACACACACATACACACTAACACTTCTAGCCGCTTTATTAGCATAGACTCATTTGTTTCTTATTAATTATGCATTAATGTCAACCCACTAATGAAGGCAAGGTCAAGACATGGGAGTGAGATTCCAGGAACGAATGTACCCAGAGGAGTTGGAGAATTTCAAGAGGGTGAATGCGAAAATATTTCTCACATTTGGTGATAGGTGTGCTTGTTAAAGGTTGCACAGAGCTACAGCGCTCAGCCTCATCACAGGACCTATTCTTTCTGTTTTCCTTCTACCTCCCACACCTTTCTTCCCCTCAGTCTCTCAGTGTCAGTGCTGAGCCTTCGCTGCTGAGCCCTTGCCTGAGAGCAGCACCACTCCCCTCCTCCCTTCCACCTCTACAACCTCATTATAGGCCACCATCTGCCCGACCTTAGCCTCACATCTCTCCTTTCCACCCAGCAAGCCCATCGACACTCCCCTCTCACTCTCCACTGGCACCTTGGCTCACAAGCCGGCCACAGCTGCCATCTCTCTATGAGTTGCACATTTGTCCTCCTCGGACCATGTTTTATGCTCTGTAATCCCTCTGTCTTGAGTCCCTCTTACATGAACAAGCTGTGTGTAAGCCACTCTACCAGAAAAACTGATCTCTGTAGTGGTCTCAAGACTTTTTGTCAACACGCTTTGACTCTTTAGAGCCTCAAAACACTGCATGTACCCCATCCAGTGGTCCAGATAAGTTAATGTGAAATCAACTGCCAGCCACTGAAAATGAAATATGTCTTATTTAGAAAAATAACTTTCTTAGAATGTAGTTTGTTAAGTTTGGAGTGCCTCAAGACAAAGAAAGTCTGAGTTAACGCCCAACACTCCTTTCAAAAGAACACAAAAGTTTGAGCCTGAGTTTGAGCCTCTGCAGTCCTGCCTAAGCCACCGCTGACCGAACTTCTTGGTGTCAGGAGTGTGGATGGCGCAGGCAGTTTTGCTATTGGGCCTGTCTTTCTGTCTTCATGTTGTCTAAGACTTTGTCTGCCCAGAGAGCTTACAGGCAGAGCTCAGAGAGAATGGTGGGCTACAGCCGCTCTTCTTGACAGATAAACAGGATTTTGTGTCTGGGTAGCCGAAGATTGTCAGCTACAATCTCTTGAGAGAATTACAACCGGCAGTCAATGCTGGGACACTGGCTCAACAGACAGAGCACCAGACCCTGTGTATCTATGAGTGGTTGATGCCGAGTCCTTCATCAAGATAGCGCTGCATGGCTTATTCATGACTGACAGAGCCGCAGGTACAGTTCAAGGTTCCTAGAGCTCTGTTTTTCAGCGGTGAAACAGCTCTCTTTGTAAACATGTGTTTTTTTTAGTTTTTTTTTTTAAAAAAAGGAAGAAAAAAAAGAATCACTGTAAATGTCACCAGGTTTTTGTAAAAGCATAATAATTGCAGTTTGAACTCTGGAACAGGTGGTTGACAAGGTGCCTGAGCAAATGCTTCATGATTTATGAGCTTTTTACATTTTCACCTGACATCTAAAGATTGCCTCTTTATCTCTGGCTTTCCCTGTGCCGCCTCTGTGTCTGCACCACAGCGGTAGTGGGAGAACAGGGGCTTTAATTGCATAAGTAGCGTCTACATTTAACAGATAGCACTCGCAGTTGGTAATGTTCTCTCCCACCTTGCGGAAGCCCAGTTTTTGACCTTTATGCTCTGAATGGAGCCCCGGAGGTCACATTGTTGTCTTTGTTAAATGTCAGCAGTTAGTGTCTCAAAGCCATGCCTGCAGTTTAAAGCATGTGGGCTGGATAAAAGCTACCTCTCTGCCATCGAGTATACTTCAACCAGGTTGGTATTTACTTTCCGAAAGGAGGCGGGTTCTCTAAATCAATTGGAATGATTTGGCTGCGATGCTCCTTTGGCGTTGAGCGGCATTACCCAGAGATAAGGGGGCTCAGACGTGACAAGCCATATTAACCAGCCAGCTCTGCTCCTGATTGGATCATTGCTGTGCTGCTCGCCTTCAGGAGGGAACTCGGCGTCTAATTGAACAGTCTGCCTTTCTGTTGACAAGACTATAATTTCTGCACATCACCAAGGAAAACACTCATCTTGTTGTTTTTTTTTCTGCCTGTGTGCCGAGGTTCTGATGAATGTTGGCTAATTTCTCTTGTGGAGACAAGCCTCAATCACATCAAAGACTGGTTCACGATAATTTACTGGAAGGAGAGATGTGAGGGCGATGGGGGCTGTGTAATAGAGATGGGGCATCGGACAGGGCTAAATGGATCAATGTCAAATGATCAAATGTTAATCGAATTTAATGTATGATGGGGGAGGGTGCACAAAAGAGAGGGAGAATGAATTACATCAGATGTCAAGGGGAACAACTAATAACTAAATAATTCAGGTAGCCAGGTGTGGAATGACATTTATCGGATTGGGATTTTTAATAGCACAAAGGTCGGACTGAAAGAAATGGTGTCCAGTTAATACATGTGTTAAGTTTTCACTTTATTTAGAAGAAACAAGAATATGCACAGTAGGTTTTATTTATAGGAGTATACTGTAAGTAAGTTATGGAACATGAAAACGGCTAATTCCTCTTGTGGTTTAAATCAGTGTTTCCCAATCTTTATGGCCTGTGATTGTAATCACAAGCCATAAAGATTGTACTGGGTCACGTGCCATTGTAACTGGTTGCACTGGGTCTGTCCAGTTTTTCAGTAATTCACAAGAAATACAAAAGATTAGAAATTATATATTTATAATTTGGTGTAGTATAAATGCTTTTTCTGTCCTCCTAAACATCTTGCGACCCCTCAGATTTATCTTGTAATCCCTTGGATTGGGACACAAGTACAGGAAGTGATCAGTGATGAAGTGTGGTGACATTATTTTACTTCTCCAGTTTCTGCTAATGATTACTTGAGTCATGACATTTATTACCCTTGTTCACGGTACACTTTATGGGCTGCTGAATCTCATTCTCGTTCACTAAAATGCATCGAATTATAGTAAACATAACAGTGACTTACTGTATTTCCATTTAATTGCCACTCATTACAGGTAAAACAATCAAGCAAGCCTATAGTTCCGTTTCTAATCAAACAGCCAGGTCCGTGATTAGAAGCGCTGTCTGATTTCTTGTTGTCATCCTGTTGGCTCTTTATGATCCAATTTATTTTCTGCCATTTTTCACCCTTGAAATTACCAACTGAGCATATGTAACATCAGACAGAATTAGCTATTTGTAACAGCCCGAACTGAAAGAACAATATGTATTTTGAAGCTGTGAAAATTCAGAGGTTTACGTTTGTATTGTCGGGACGTTTTGAGCTCTCTTTTGAATAATGGAAGGATCTGAAAGGCACGTCGTTTCCTGTCATCTAGTCCCACCCTTCACAGAGCTGTATGTGTAGACCCAGAATTTATTCATTCAAATAAAACCTTGCTTTGCAGCTGTCAGAGTCGGGAATGAAATGCATCAGCAGCATCTGACAACTGTGTCTAAAGCAATGTTTCAATATTTTGCATGCTCCGGCTCCCATATGGTCTGTTACATTTCCTCCTTGAAGAGCCCACCACGCATATTATTGTCTTCTATTTTGGGAGACTCCCCACCATGAGAGTGAAATGCCGGGGTTTCACCGAACGTCTGTGCCCACCAGGGCCAGCCACACAGCAGCTGTGACTGCTAAAGCGGATCCTCTCCACAAGAGAGAGAGAGAGAGAAAAAAAACTTGTTCTCTGCTCCCTCTCGACTACACAACTCCTGTCCTGTCCCTGAGGCGCCAACGTCCAACTTCCAAATGCCAACTCAGTCAGGAGTTATCGCCACTATTTCCCCAGCGAAACATGTCAGATGGATGGTGATTTTCTGCTTTATGATTTCACAGGAGTGGTGACCGTACAGTGTGAGAGAGAGAGACTGTGTCCCAGTTTGATAAGTGGGGCATAATAATGAAAATGGCTTCTTGAGAACTAAGCTAAAGGCTCATTTCAGCTTTGGCAGGTCAGGTGAAACTGCAAAGGACAATGTTTAGTACACCGTTTTATCCAAGTATCCAAGTTGTTTGCATCTTTTGGCCGGGTTGTTACGATTCTCATCTAAAACGTACTGGAGCCTACCTCGAACAATGACTATACATCCATCATGGACGGAGCTGTGCTGTCTCTCATACCGTCATTTGGGGTGTGTTTCACAGCCGGTGAGACACAAACGAGAGAATGAGCAGGCCACGGCCGAGCGCCCATTGTCACTCTTCCTGAACACAAGGCAATAATCGGCCATGCATCCCCAAATCCGACCCGAGAATAAAACAAGGTGAGAAAATAAGCGCCATGCACTGCAGGGGCAGAAAATGTGAAAGGACGCTCAATGACACACCTAACACATTTAGCATCGCTTCTCATTTCAAACCAGATCATGTATATTTATAAAGCAATATATTTTAAAGGACAGCACCATTAGGCCACTAAAACAACTGCACATTTTTCTTCTGATGGCCGCAGAGAGTGAAGTGGTCGCAGACTCGGGAGATCAAGGGATGGGAGTGCAGTGATTTGACAGTGGGTTGATGCATATTGTCAGTGTAGAAGCCACTTAGAGCTGTAACAGTGAGATTTGACTGCCATTTGTCATATTTCCTTTTGAGTCATGAATGAAGCAGAGGGAAGAGGCTTACTGGATATTTTTAGACTCTCTTTGATGGCTTATTAGCTGGACTGGAACACTTTGATTCTCTTAAAACCAAATACTAATATATCACAATGATGGCAAAGCACCAAAGAAATAATTGCTGTTTCTATGACTATCGGTGACAGAATGGAATAAATGCCCTCACTATTAAAAGATATACAGCATATCTCATCTCCACGTGAGACATATTACTGTAGAAAGGTTTATTCAAGGCAGAGCTTGTCTTCATATATGAAGATATTTTGCAAATTGATATTTTCCCTCCGTTTAACAACAAAATCCCGTCCACACAACCTTTATTTTACAAAATATCACTATAATGCAAAGACAATTTCAAATGCTTAAACAATCATGCTTGGCCAATAAGTGTTGATAAATTTTGAACTTGCAAAAAATGCAAAATATAAATGAGGCCAGTATTAATTTGACAGTGCTTCACATGCTGACAGTTGGACACAATGACTCTTTGACATATTCCAACGTGAACTGACTTGCTATACATACAGGATGGCATGTGCATAGCAAGTCACTTTTTAGGTCGTTTTGCATGTCATTTCACACATTATGAAGCTTTTCGCGTGTCATTCAGCGGCTTCCGCATTTTCTGAGTTGCAAACATGCCGAAAATGACAACGCCGGGTGACTTTCGTCATGTGGCATTTCTTGTCTTAGTCACATGACCTACGGTCGCAGTTTGGTTAAGTTTAGGCATGAAAAGCATTTGGTTGGGTTTAGGGGGAAAATAACATCATGGTTTGGGTTCAAATCAGTTTAGTTATGTCGCGTAGTTTACGTAACCTACTTCAAAACATTATGTAACTTAACTTAACGGTGCACGAACTCCAGTCTCCTGGGTCAAGGTCCACCGCTTGTCTGACCCACCCACCACCCCAACATCCTCCAACTGAGGACGTTCTCGATCTTTATACGACGTCACCTTACATTGTTTTTTCTATCTCATTCACGCCTAAAAATTCATGAGAAAAACCAAATGCGGACGGCGTTGAATGACACGCGAAAAGCAAAAAATGCGTTTTGATAGCACGCGAAATGACTTAGAAACACTGCCGTGTTCATTCATGCGACATTTGGTGAGACCAGGCTGCATATTCCCAGTATAAACACAGTGTCCTACTGTTAGCTGCATGGGGGCTGGGGGCTGAACAGTGTAGTGTTACCAGCTGGTCTGAGATTTTTCACTATTGCTCATGAATATTTAATATATTCATTTCAATGCACTGTTTTGTCCGTTATTAGTGTACCTCTCATTCTGCAAGTGTTTCCCTGAATACCAAACAATCTGTACAGGTCAGACAGCGCAACACGGGGTATCAAACTCCTGAATGAGATCCTTGTCTCACTTTTCCTTTCTGGAAGCAACCTCCTTGCTAAGATAAAGTGAAGACACACCCAACGGCCTCTTGAACCTGCCACCCACCCATCCTCCCTTTCCTTTTCCGCATGGCAGATGAGGCACCTCCACTGCCAAAACACAGATGCACATACCGACCGCACATGAGAGGAAAAAGCTACATTAGCTCCTTGGTCCAGAGACTGCACACACAGCGTGGATCATGAATATTTGACGTGGGCAACGCAAAGCATGAAGATTTTTGAGCTCGACTCACTGGTCAGTCATGCATCTTTAACCGGGTCTGCCCCTCTTGTCCGACAGCTGGAAGAGGATAACTGCTGGGACCCAGAGTTTGAGGAAGTAGCCGGCGCTCTCCACCTTGATGAATAAGTAAACACATTCAACCAGGCAGAGATGCAGTCGGCAGCCTGCGAGTCGATAACAAGTAGATTTGTTTTCTTCTGAAAGCGGCATTGTTTACAAGCTACCGATTACCGCTCAAATTTGATCCATCTCTCAACAGTTTTCACTGAGCTCTGACGCGGCCTGGCTCGTAGTCTGACCACATTCTGTTTCTCCTTTTACCTCGTCCAAGCAGCATCCTCTGAAAGGTGTATTTCATGGCGCAATAAAAAAGGAATTAGGTTGTGCCTGCACTGAGCTTCTGTTTATGAGGCGCCCATAAATATTTTCCATCTAAATTTGTGTCAGTTTCAGAGCACCTTCCTCCTATGGAGACAAACTTGATTTTCTTGAGTTTAATAACGTCATCGCACAGAGTTGAGATCTCTCACTGCTGCTGGGGTTATTTTCTGAGCTGTTTAATGCGAACGCAGCTTTGGATAAGCTCCTGAAAACAAATCATGTGCATTCTCTGCACACTTCCGGGTGTGTGACAGTAACCTCCGAGTACTCTAGGCAGCACATCGGAAGTTAAAAGGCACATTTTCTTTACGTTAAACATTGTGTTTTTATTTTTCACAAAATTCAATCTGTTCCATTGCTTGCGTGTCAAACAAATAAACAATAATGTTTACCAAATTGCTTTGTTGTACAACATACTCGCCTATTAAAATGGCATCTCATTAGGAGCATTGAGCAGCCGTTTTACATGGGATTAATTGGGGTTTTTGTTTTTTTTTAAGCACTTTCTCTTCATTATCATTCTGTCTTGCAAATGGATTCGCTGCAAAGGCAATGCATATTCATTTTAACAGGAAGCTTGAAAAATTGTTCGGAAATGAGCCAAAGGTGGAGCCGGGCTGGTGTGCCGACTTCCACTGAATAATAAACACAAGATGCTCTGCTCTAGAGGTGAAAGAGAACGGCTGTATGTGCGGAAAACCTGCTTCAAAACAGGACCCTCACCTTCAGTGAAGATGTTGCACTTAATGCATCTAAGCCTTCAAAATAAATTACTATCAGGTCAAACATGCTTCAGAGTAGTAGTTATTATTAAAACCATGTAAACAGTCCAAACGTGTTAAGACACGTAATGATGACCAGAATACATGTGTTTTTGTTGCCCATGCTGCCAGGTGAAGATCTGGATGCAAAGCATACTCTTGGCTGCCTCCTTAACTCTAGTGGCATTAATAATGCACACAGACAAGCTTTTACTGGATTCTGATTTGCTATTTCAAAAGGTTGGGGGAAATGTGCAGCATGCTCTCTTAACAGAGTGGTCTGGCTGCACTTTCAAGAAATAAGTAGGGACGATTCTGTCTCTCCATCTTTTCTTTCCTGATGAACTATTCTGAATTTGTAATGTGTAATATTTCAAGATCAGAGGGGCCCCACTTCATTGAAAGCCTGCCTGAGGCTGGGAACCAAACAAAAAGTTTTCCTTTTTGCCAAGTTATGGACTCTTTTACCTGAGGCAAGATGAAGTATTTCAAAGGAAAAGGGCATCCTTTGTCAGCATCTCAACCTGACAGCAGCACATCCACCTGAAGAGTAATTGCACGCAACAACTATTCAAAAGAAACAATCCCTTTGGCTACACGCGATTCACTGAGCTGTAACACGCAGATCCTTTATTAACCTCATCAGGGTTAATGAACAATCTATCGAGTAGAAAAAAAAATAGCAAAGGCTTTTTTTTTTGTTTTCTAAACTGAGTAATTATAAACATTTCTATAAACAGTTAGGCCTGTGCTCCGTGCATAACTGTCACTGAACATTAAAACTCTTGTTAATTAGAGCGTAATTGTGTTACAGTTGGTTTGGTGCCTCATTTAGTTTTATCTGATTATAACACTAAACTGCCAGCACACTTTCAAACACCAGTGACAGAAAAGAGCCAAACACTGACTGAAAGCCTTTGTGTTATTACTGTTGGCCTTCACAAGAAGAGACGGGGGTTAAAGGCGTGGGAGGGGGGGGGGGGCACGGCCACCGTGATACAATTGCTGGCCCTCCCTCTATGTGGTGTAACAATCAATGTACTTCTTCAAATTAAAGCTGTATATTTGTCTTTTGAAGAAAAAAGGACAATGTTTTGAAGAATTAATTGCCCGTTGACTGTGTATAAAAGTGCAGCCAACGCATCTTGATCGCCCCCTGGTGGTGGGCTGCAGTTTAGGTCATAAACCCCCCGGGTGTATGGGCGGGAACTCCATATCGTGGCTCCACCGCTCGATCACTCTGGCTCCAAATGACATCACCAGCACCAGATGGCAGCAGATGCTTTCATTTTTTTGTACAGTATGGAGGAAGTTGAGAGGCTTTTGGTTTTGTGTGCCACCCCATGAATTTCAGTGGCCACCCCTATGAAAAATGTCTGGGGGCGCCACTGGTTAAAGGTGCAATTAATTAGACCTTTCTGCCCCAAACCACAAAATGACTAGAATACCAAAAAAAAACAGAAAACAGTAAGTCAACAGGTGAATGCTTTTGGACAGGTGCCTTTAAAAGACACAAATTTAACATTATCCACAGTTTTGATACTTCAGTATCATTACTTGGAGATGGGAGAGAAGTAACTACAGCAAAGAAATAGCTCAATTGCAGCTTAATTAAAGGGGTAGGGAATCATTGGAGTATAGGGACTTTATGAGGACCTGGGAGCTCATTTCTGTCATCACAAATGCCACAGTGTTTTGCATAACCAAGGTTATAAAAATAATGGGCTGATGATGGAAAACTCAAGGTCTGAGCAATGACCGCAGGAATTTGCTGAACACTCTAATGTGGCACAAAAAGGGTCGTTAAGGTTGAATAGGTACAGAAATAAGTCCCAGAATAGCTAATTAGGGTAGACCATGTGCTCTTGGAGACTCATGGAGGCCAGACACAACAAGCACAGGCAGGAGAGATGTACAAAAAAAAACAAAAAACAGGCTGCCCGTGGTTGTTTTGTCGGTGGTGTCAGAGGAAAATAAAAGTGTAAGATTTAAAATAAGAATGTTTCCTATGTTTGTATCAGATTTTGAATCCTAATGCATTCTCAGCATGGAGCCAAGCTAGTCGTCCATACATACATTACAGCGGCGTCAATGATTTTCCTGAAAGGGTATTTTCACCCATGAAACGTTTGTTTTTGATTACCTAAGGAGAGAATCAGCCAAGGCTGCTCAGTCAGGGGTATTGGAGATAAATGTCTTTTAGTGATTGGCCATCCCACACGTCTCTCATCAAATATTCATGCTGGAGACTTGGGAGACTTCCGAGAATGCAGGGTTATAGGATATTCTCCCATCAGTCTAGCACTGGGATAGGTAGTCAATGTCTCAGCAGTGAGCCGCCTCCAGACAAACTCCTCTTTTCATGGCTGGTGAGGCCGGCAGGAGTCATCTCTTTCTCCACTGAGGTATCGTGCTGTACATCTCAATTTCTGCTTGTTGTTCAGACTTCTGCGTTCAGGAGGAAAGAACATGTGATCTCTAGGATTGTGAAGATTGCTTTTGAAGTAAAAATGTTCAAGTTTCTTGAGTTAAATTGGAAATTCTGCTGTGATCCACTGGAAGGTTTAAACTCAGTAGTGCAGTCTGGTTTCTTCTCCAGAATCAATACAAGATGCAGTTAACAATTATTGACTGTGAATAATAATGTTACTATCATTCTTTGACAGCTATGGAAGATGTATGCAATTTTGGAGAAATGATGAATTTCTTAATCCGAACAACTTTAGTCATTCAAACACGATCTTAGTGTTCCAAATGATTTTGTTTCTGATTTTAAACATGTCTATTTATGACTCTGTTATTTTTTTACCAATAGCTAATCTTTTGTGACTTCCTCTTCTGCGTGCTGGTCGTTGTTTACAGTCTGAGTAGCAACTTGGGACACGAGTATGAAGTTGACATTACATTCTACTTCTGTAGAAAGCTAAATTGTATTTATTTACCAGCATGTTAGCTTAAGTCCGCTCAAACATGATTGGCCAGTACTACTCGGACTACAAACGGAAACCAGAACATACATACGTTGCCTGAAGTTGCTTTGGCCAAGATGTTTGGAAACAGTTGCAAACTTTCAAATCCAACACAAACTCACATCTTCATCCCATTTAAGTCCATGTTCTAGCTACCTGTTGAATGTGCTTCCAATACTCAGTCTTACACTTTTCACCAGCTAGGTTGCTAGGTTTGGTGCTGGGAAGGTAGCATAACAGTGGGCTTATGCCCATAAATTTGCACTCAATATGCTTCCAAATTATTAATATTCCCACAGCAGCATCCATTATTCTCTACCAAGTACAAGACTTTTAACAAGTACATGAAAAAAAACAAATGGGATGGGACCAATATTGGATGTCTTCTAGTAGGTGAAATGTGTTTGAATTTTTGCTTTACACATCAAGGAAATGGCTGAATCGCAAATTAAAACACGGACCTGTGTGCAAACAGGGCTTTATATGTTATGGGCACATTGGGTGAGAGCACATGAGTCACAGCTGCACACTCATTGTTTAAGTAGATTTTATTTTGGTGGTATGTATTACAGGAAAAAAAAAATCCATGAGCCTATAGTGTCAAGAGATAATCCAATATCAGCGGGCCAACAACAAAAGTTGCCACCTGATGACACAAAGTCAAATTTTATTACTCTGATTTCATCTTAAGCGAGATAATCGCCAATGTAGATATTGATTTTTATCATTAGATTAGTGTTTGGCTGCATTTTCTTAATGACGCTAATGATCCGTGATTAAAATGGAGGCTGCACCTTGAAATTTACCTGAATACTTTACAAAACTCAGTTGTGCGAGCTCACATTCGGCTCTTTGGCCGTGCACTCTCTGCTTGACCAAAAACCTCATTCCCTAGGAGCACTTCAATGTGTGCGCTGTCATACTGGGTGAAACTGGGCCATCGTATTGTGTCCCCAGTCCTCATTTCAACATGGAGCCTTTTGAAAAGCTTGCCAGTGCCCCTTCCTCTCCTGCGCTAAATGTGTAGGGAGAAGATAGTGCATTCTCGTGTTATCTGCCACCGGCCTTTTGCCCCCTCAGCCATTTTCTCATTTCACAGATTTGACCAGGAGGTGACCTTGGCTTTTTAAGTGCTTTTAAGGCAGCGCCAAGTCTCCTTTTCCTTTTTTTTCTGTCTCACAAATGGAGACAGAGCGAAAGAAGGAGAGGGAGAGGGGATTTCTTTCCGGTCTTTTCTTCAATGGTCCTTTTTCCTCTTCTTTTTCATCCTCTCGCATGCCCACAGCCACCGTCCAGTGGGGGAGGGGGGCCTCTGGGAAGCAGCGGCATATGTTTATGACATGATGTCAGGCAGGGAAGTCACAGGGTTCGGAGTTGTGGAGATACACAGTCTATTAGCCAAATGTGCTTTAACAAAGACCTAATTAAATATCTTTGCCCTATAGAGTACTTCACAATATTGAAATACTAATCATCCTGTGTCTCAGATGTAGGTAATAATTTATATGATGGGCTGCATGTTAAGAACCACACACAAAGGATGGGGAGGAAATAAAGACCTTATGCATGTGTCTGCATGTGTACAGGGGGGTGTACGCATGTCAAGTGTGTTTTCTAGTGGAAATAAGCTGGCAGTATCGCAGTCCATCGCCATCTCTCCCAAGTGCAACCCTGTTAGAGCGCTAATCTGGGTCAAAGTGCTAACTGCTTAGAAGGGCCTTGGAGACGCCCAGCCACATGTGATTCATTTATCACGCCCCCCCCAGTTCTAATTGTGCTCACCACAACTGGAAGGGCAAAAGGCCTCCATATTTCCGTCTGACATTAAACATCTAAGCGACACTCGGAGAGCTCGAGGATGCGGCTGCCACTGAAGCTTTGTTAGCCTGCACACTTTCAAACGTTGAGACATCACGTCAGAGAGGCGCTCAGCAGTTCTCAGCGTGGTGACGCAAGTGTTGTAGATGGTGTCACATCAGCAGCACATTAAGCTCTATGATTGCAGCCTGTGTTTCATGAGTGCAGTCGTAAATTCGGTCTCCCTTTCATATCACTTATGGCATTAAGGATTGGCTGTCCAAAGATGGCACGGGTCCATTCAGAGCCATAAATGATATGTGACCTTTTCCTCTCCAGCCAAGTAAGTAGAAATCAAAGAGGACGCGGAAAGATATGAGACGATCTGAGGAAGCTCTCTATCTCTATCAAATTTCAATTACGGACTGGGCTGTATGATCTGGATGATGGTACTGCAGTTTAGAAGGGGCCACAGACGTTTGTTCTTAATGTTTTGATGCTTGATTGCTCTGAAGGTAGCATCAATGGTTGGCACTTGCTCGGTACTTCATGGAAACGTACTCCAGTAGCTTGCGTCAACGGTGCCAGTGCTGCTCTGGAAAAAGAAACTAGCCTTGGTGCTCAATGAATTGAAAAGCTTTGTTGATGTCTCCAACACATCCTGGAACGAGAACAAGGCACTGTTCTCTCACAGTTTGAGCTTTCAAAGGCAAGGACACTGGACCGTCCTGAATAGAAGAGGCTGTTTGGCGGTGATTAGAAGTATTCTTGTATCAGAGAGCCTGACGGGCTGACGAGCTGAGACCTTTTTTTTTTTTTTTTTTTAATGCTCCCAAGGCTTCGCTTGCACACCAGTTTCTTGTGGGAGAACAGCTGGAAGTGCCGCTGTCACTGGCCTGCTTGTTTCTCCCTCGAGCGCCGCGGGCAGTTGTAGCAGTGGCAGTTGGTGGAGATGGTGGTAGTGAGGGATGGGGGGGGGGGGGTTGCACTTGGACAGTGTGTCCGGGGGGAACATATCCCATTCAGCACACAGACACACTCACACTCTTCTACCGCCACCTCCACAACACCTCCTGCTCACATTAGAGTGAGTGAGCTCAAGCTGCTGACAGCGGCTGACAGGCCCAGCGCAGGGAGGCAATGGGGGGAGGCGGTGCTGCTGCAGATGTAGCGAGGTGGTACATCTGTTTGGGTCCCTGGCGTCTGGCATCCCGAGTTTGATGCGGCCGGGATTAGTAAAGCACACCATGTCTGGGAATGTTTTGTGATCAGAAAACCACTTGGCGGAGTACAGATGCCAAGAAAAAAACAAAGCAAAATAAGGGTTTGTGTTCGCATTTTGAATAAAATGATAACGCACCTTTGTGGGGATGACAGGTCATCAACCACTAACATGATTGGCTGTTGTGACACACATGGTTTACAAGGATTACAGGTGTATCTCCTATTAACACAGTTGTCTACAGTTCTATAAAGGGCAGTGGATGTTCGACAATTGCTTAGTCTTTGTGGATGACAGATTTCTTTGTCCCGCAGGCCCTTAGAATGTAGTAATTGGTAAACTGTTTGACCAATTTGAATTATTAATAAAACAGCCATTTTATTCACATCCACCCTGCGCCACAATTTTGTTATCAGCAAAAGCCTTTGTTGCTCTCAGCTCTTTATCAAGAAAGAAAATCCATTGAAAGTGGCTGAAGGCGTGACACAAAGCAACTGCTGAATCCCCGTAAATCTATAGGCTTAATTGATTATTTGTGCAGAGCTGTATATCTGCAAGGTGCAGGATACCCAGGGGAAATAATGTAAAACAGATAACAAGATGAAATGTCGGAGAATTGCTTCTTTGCAACCCATTTTATTAATCTTTCCCCCTTTTCTTATTCACAATGAGTTTCCCATCTAGTTTCTCCCATTACAAAAACGCAGCTTCAGACTTTCAAAACGGAGAGGCCTTAAATCGAAAGTCGAGAGTTGGTTCAAGCCGGCAAGAAAAGTGTTTGTTAAGAAGCTATTTTGATTTCTGAATAGCACATGGAGGGATTTAGTGTCGTGTGCACCTGAGAAGCCCACTGGAGAATATTTTATTTTCAAATCTAATATTCATTATTCCGCTTTTCTCACTTTCCCGCCGGCATTCAAAGGGATGAATTCATTATGCTGATACTTTACACCAACTTGAAAAAGTAAGTAAAAAGTTTTTTTTTTTACAGATTTAGGTTTGCGTGTTTGTTGCTCCTCAGCAGCCAAGCCACGTGTCCTCCAAGTCTTCCAGACATTGTGGTTTCGCATTTGTGAAAGTGACTTGAAAGGAACAACCTTGGGAAGATGGGATGTGAAAATACTGTGGAACTCGACTCATGTTTGAGGCATGTCAGTGCTGCTCTGCTCAATCCTTTACCCCCCCCCCCCCCATTTACCCAGCTCCACGCTCCCCTTTCACAGCACTCAAACAAAAAGTGGTATCGTTGGCATGCAGGAGGACTGCTTCCACTCGGCAGCAATCAAGCCATTACGAATGGATAGGGAGTGGAAGGCCTTTTGTTTTGTTTTTGTTCTTTGTTTTTTCAGTGTGATATAGAATTCTTGGCATTAGGTTGCACATCAGGCCAGACCATAATTGCCTTCTCCTCACTGGGGAGTTCCTTGTTTTCCATTTGAAGCCTGATTTCACCGTTAGAGCGAGGGGGGTGTAGCGGGGGGAAAGGAAGACGAGCCCTGGATCAGTTATTTCACATTGGCTGTCAGAGAAGCATGGAGGACATCGACGATGAATCCAGAAATACCTCGCCAAGGTTTGCCTGGGACGTGAATACTGCTCGCAAGACATGCACAAACATTGGTCATTTTCATTTCTTGCTGTGCAGTATCAAGCGTCGAAACAGACGATTATATATTCAAATGTGTGAGTTTGCTGAATTTCTGTTGATTATAATGGTAGATTAATTATCGCTCTTCTCTCTCTCGGGGCTCGGGAACTCGTGATGGTCATTTTACTATAATGACCAAATGGTTCAACGAGAAATGATCAACATCGACATTTTTCATCATCATCTTCCGAGGTTACAAAAGAGCTCTTTGCGTAATTTTCCCTTGTTTCTCGTTTTCCCTCCCTTGTGTACTCATCTTTCTGCACGGCAGCATAATGACCGTCAGCTTGCTCTTACATCAGGGATTGATGGGCTGAAGAGTTCCAGCTGAGAGCCATTTCCAAACCCCAAGGCGCGAGTCATGATGTGACACAACCGTTTTTAGGATTTTGGGAGGCTTTATTGGCATGTTTCCTATCTTATCTGGTCCAGAAGTAGCTTTAGCAACAACCACAAGGAATTCTGGGTCTTAGCATGGTGTGACTATTTGTCAAAATGTTTTGTTTGTCAAATAAATACAAACAAATAGCAATGTTGAACTAAAAAAAAAAAAAAATTGCCAAACCTGAAAAAAAAATTTCATTAAACTGAACATTCGGCTACAAGAATGAACATCTAATTGAATTAGTGAGGTCATTACAGCGAGTACACTCAGCTTTTGTCGCCCTTTATGTCAATCCAGCGGGATCGAACCTCTTAGTGAGAGCATGGTTTTCAAAAGGAGTTGAGGGGTGGGGGGGGGGTGCAGTTGATATTTGTTAATTG
>JBBPCS010070888.1:0-16595 GCA_037974645.1 Hollardia meadi
CCCCCCCACACACACACACACATCCATCGTAATAAAGCAGAGCTCAAGGTTTTGTCCTTCCATCTACCTGGACCTATATTTAGTCGTACCACTTCCCAACGCTCAGCTCTGAGCAAGCAGCAAGTGATAATATGGAGACCTGTCAGTTTGGATCAGATCACTGTGGGCACTCATTACTGGCAAGTCCATTACACAGGAAATGGAAACAGGAATCAATGCAAGTAGAACAAAATACTTTCAGGTGAGCTTATCAGTGCAGTTTTTTTTTTTGGTCATATGTTGCTTAAGTTAGAGTGCATTCATGACAGAGTTCTGTGCATTGCAGTCACGGGGAGCAGAAGAGAGATTTGTATGGTGTGTCTATGCCCATAAAAATCATATTTACTCCACCATATTGTATGCACACGCTGCTGTATTGTCTGCCAATAAAACAAAGGGTTGCTGCTGGCCTGGCTCTTGAGAAGCAGTGCTACCGTCCTCCCACATAGAGCAGAAATAGTTCCAGTTCCTAACAAAACATTGTTTGAGCTGCAACTCTCTCACCGTATGTCACATCTCTGTGCGCACACAATCCACACTCTTGTTAGCACAGCTTGTCTGCCTATTTGTGATGCACACACACAGACACACACACATTCAGCGCTGTGGTTTTGGAGAGAGTGTTTCTTCAGAAGTCATGCACAGTCTCTGCAGAGCTCCTAGCCTTTTGAACCAATCATCTGTTGGAGGGAAAGGAACTGAACAATCACAGATAAGAAAGACAGGAAGAAAGTGTGTGATTTGAGTCACCGGCAGAGAGGAGGACGTGTTAGGCACCGACACCAGGGAAATATTCCCTTGTTGCAGTAATGTCTTTAGTGTAGCAGTACCTATATTATCACATTAACGGGTAATTATTGTTATGGTGATGATGCATTCCCTCGCAGTCGTTTGTGAATCTGTAATATTTAACAGGAATAAACAGAGTAAACTATATATATAAACTTTTTTTTTTTTTAGAATCATAAGAGTGCTTGATGATTCTAATAAATGATGCAGTAAATCATGAAATGTGTCAATTGCTCCAGGGAAATTAAACTGCGGCATCTATCTCATTCTCAGATTACACCTTCGTTCATTACTTCCTCGGAAGTTATGAACGTGAAGAAATGAAGTGCTGCCAGATCACGTAGTGAGATCACGCACATGCACGCACGCATGCACACACGCACGCACACACACACACAAAACTAAATCTTTATGTTCTGAACATCATCATCATCAGTCTTTGTCTCATCAAGTGTACACTAGAAATTGAACCCCCACGACTGAACTCTCGCAGGTTCCTTTAAATCTTTTTGCGTGCCAAACATGTAAGATCTGTATTTGTCTAAAAACAACACAATTTTTCTGGACAATTTAAAAATTTAATTAAAAGGTAGTGGCGTACACAGAGAGGTTCCTGAACCTGCAACCCTGTTCTCATCCCAGCTCGTCACATACCAACGTCTTGTATGGATGCACCAATCCAACCGGCCAGGTCGGTATCTGCACCAATACTTGACCCTATTAAGTGAACCTGGTATCGACCATGACGTGACCGATTTAAACATTAAAACATCCAGAGTTTCCATATCGGTTACTGTATGTTCATTCAGTTATTATGGGATGCTGACTCATTTTTTACCATCACAAAAATCACTATCCTTACCCCAGCTTACAAAAAGTCCTGATTCCTACTTATCCTTAACATTAACCTTGTTTATATTTTAGGCATTGTGTATCTTTCTGATTGTTCACTCACTCAAGGTATGCCGATTTCAAATAAAGGGCAAAAAGAGAGCGCTGAATCGGTACCAAAGAGAAAAGGTCACTTCATGTAAGCAACAAAATATTGTAGAGACCATGGATAAGCATAAAGAGGTAATATTAATACAGATAAGATAATAAGTAAGATAACAGGCAGCATATTACATCACTACCAGAGGTCATAGAGGTCATTGGTGCCTTTGAGCATTACAGGATCAGGACTAAAGGGAGAAACAACAGAAATAAATTAAACAAAAATACAGAATAAATACAGAAAAAAGTATTACGACTGAAGGAATTGGCTGCAAAGATGACGGTTGAGTTGACTTTAAAAGCCCAAAGCTCTCACCAAACACATTTGGCACCGCTGTCACCGTGCAGCTCCACACATGGCCTGAAGGAGCTGCACCACCAGCTCACTGCCAAGACTCATTTCAGCACCACTGCTGTGGACAGCTCCACCGTACCACAATACAAGTCAATGCATAGACAGCACAATAAGTAGGAAAAGAGCACTGAATTAAACAAATCTCACAACTTGAAAATTACAGTTTAATCCTCAAATGTGTAACAGTCTCTCTCCTCTCCCTGTTATCAGCTTTGACTCATACTAATGTGCTTTTCACAGACACTCAGTGGGAGATTAATCTCACCTCTCTGCTGACAAATAACGGCACAAAAATGTGAACAAAGTTTTAAGAGAAGTGAAAGGAAACACACACACTGCCAAAACAAAAAGCAAACGGGGAGAGGCCAGGCAAGCTCTAATAAACATGAGAAAAACTGAAACACTGAGAGGGCTTAAAAGACTGATCGTCACAACACGATGCACGTAGGCTCCTGGCAGCAATTACCTGGCAAACTAACAGCAGACAATCAGTCTTAATAGAAGAAGCAAAAGAAAACACAGTGGGGTAAGAGCGGGCCAGCAGATTTTAGACCACATGCGCTCCTATAAACCACATATTTATCAGCTAATTGACATCGCTTTCATTTACATTCCATTCCATCATTTAGCAGTGCTGCCTGAGACAACATCTCTCAGCAGCACCTGTCAAATAAATCCACCCGTCTAAGGCCCTTAAATAAGCACTTTGCACCAAGCAATGAATGTGCAGTGATGTTGAAGTGTTTACTTTCTTTCTCAACCAACCAACAGTCATTTGTTTTACTGTTAATAAACAGCGTGAAAGTCTTTAACTGCATGCTAGCTCCCCCCAGTGATCACTACATGCGTGACATTTTCATTTTGAAAAACACTGTAAATATCCAGCAAATTTCTCACAGGGCAATTCCTCTTTTAATTGTTTTTTACTCTTGGTTTGTGTTTATTTTATTTGAAAAACACAGATTATTATTAGAGAGAGAGAGAGAGGGGGGGAGAGAGACAGTTTTGGTTTGATAATTGATCATTATCAGCTGCTCTCTCTCTCCGTCCAACTAGCAGAGCAGAAAGCTTCACACTTTAAACTTTAAACCAACAATGCAATGGCAGCACGCCATTATCTGCCATGTTTTTGCAAAAATACATCCCTGAGTGTTTTTTTTCCAGCATAGAGACGTCACAATATCACTATGGTGACACGCTTAATATCATAAACGCCTCAACGCCTCAGAGAGGTGATAAGCCAACTGTGTGGCATTTTTTTGGCTTTTGTAGTGTGGGTGTTTTTAATGGTCCGTGCGTTATTGATCACCAACCCACGTTTGGATTCGACTTCTCGTGATCAATATTGTGTACCGACACCCTTAAAATGGGACCCCATACAGAATTTTGTGTATTTTATACTCGACAGGGAAAAGAGCTGAGCACACTGAGGTCATTTCCTCTGTATTTCTTTGATAAAAAAAATAACAACATGGTGAACATTGTGGGCAAAGTATATTAGAGGCTCATTCCAGTATTTCCAACCCCCTTCGACTACTTTTATGCCAATAAATAAATTATTTAAAGGATTTAGCATTTCCCCACCAGAATGTTTGGCTTTGAACCAGCATTAAACCATGTTGGTTCTAAATGTAAAAAAAAAAAAAAAAAGATTCAAAATGAAATCAACCACTTTAAAGTTAGACATTTACATTTGACAAGTAATTATTTTACCATACAGTAGTTTGGTAGTGGTGAAGACCCCCATTCCAGCACTGGATGACCTACCTGAAGACATGGGAGTCACAGGAAAACATTTAATGCATGTAATCCAGTGTAATTTTATGTCGTTGACAACTGCTTACTGGTCACTAGGCATATCAGTGCTGTATTGAATTACTGCTAATGCAATGAGAACATCCTCCTGCTGCTGCATCACATTAAAATCGTTCAACTGGCTAAACGTGGGGTGGCATTTATTGTGAATCCGCCGCCACAGGAAACACATTATTATTTGTATTTCTCATTGTGATGACTGGAACCGTTCATCAAAAATGCAAAAATGCTTCTACAAAACAAGACATGGTTAGTTTTTGAGAGTGAATCATTATTATGTTTTTAATCTAATTATTTGAGTGATGGAACAGGAAAGAGCAGCTCCAGTGAGCTAACAGGTGGCAGACACATGTCCAACTCCTCAACAAGGTGATCAACCGCTCACAGGATAAAATCAGATCACGGGTTCAATCACTATTGACAGATTTCTTTATGAAAGTTGAATTGGTTTGATTGCACTGTAAACAGAAAGACCAGCTGGCTGTACTTGTAATACATAAAACAATGCAGAGACTTTATTTCTAGTGTGTGGTAAACATGTCCTGAGGGATGGGGCACGTAGGGTATGTTTTAGCATTTTGAATATCTTGGCTACAGCCCAGCCTCTCAGACAACGTTTGGAACTCTGATTGCCAATGAAACTCTATGAAGTTTAAAATAAATTCATGAAACATGGAAGGAAAATTTTAAATCATCCTCGTGCGCCATGTCGGCAAACCCAAATCAATCAACGATGGCTGCTGATTTGTTTCCATTCAGCCGTGGTGCCAGCTGTCAGGCCAGCCATCTCAATAACCGGTCACGTCCCCTTCGCCCTCTGGCCTGCTGTGACTCCTTCAGCTGTCCAGCTGTAAGCACACCTGCCTCACGGAGTGCAAACACTGCTGTATGCATCTCCACTCCTGTCTGCTGCGCTGCGGCTGTAAATCACATGGTAAGGATAGAGATGTAGGCAGTGCCTCATGGTTCATCAAAGATCATTACTGTACTTAAAAGGTCATGAATTCTACCCCTGAAGTAACATGCCGTCACATAGTGAAGAATGTTTGGAGGCAGAGGCAGTTTTTCACTGTCTGGACATTACAGAGGGGTAATTAACAAGCCCACGAGCCTTTAATCAGACTCATTACAGAGAGGACTTTCAGGGGGAAACAATTTATCTACCATTGTTTTGTCTGGACTTGTTTGGACACACACACGTACACACACACATTACAAAAAATTACATTAACTTTGTACCATTCCCTAGTTTCTGAACCTCCCTTCTTGACCCTCATTAATTTTAACCTGTTTTTCTCAGAGAAGGATGCCCCCTGGTAAACCAACTGAACCAGTTGCTTCACACTATTCAATGACTCTAAGTCTGTGGGGAGTTTTTGCATTACATACTGCACACTCAAATATTAAGTTCATAAGCATCAAATCAATACTATTTTACAGTTTTATTTTTATATCATGTAGTCAGTTACCAAAGCTGAACATGCCATGATCCTTACATGAAGTGCAGTGATTGTATCTAATTTGTATTTTTGTTTATTGCCCCCAATTTATAATAACCTCCATATGCTGACATGTTCTCTTTCTCCAACTGTCTACTTACATTTACACTGAATCAAACACGATGTAAATGAGGAAAAATGCATCTTCCGACCATCAACCCATCTGAAAAGTTTTCAAATCTTGCAAAGAAGTGGAGCATTTCTACAGAGGAAATAGAGAGAGTCCTAATTGTGAAAGTATTAAGGCCTCCGATGACTGTAGTTGTTAAGCTCTTAAGTCTACTGTTTTGCTGCGTGCCCCATAAAAATTATTTTGTATGCAGAAACCCAAAATACTTTCTTCTGTGGACCGTAAACAACAACATCCCACTAGCTCTCTACTGCCTGTACTCACAACTTTCAACCTGAGACTCTCTTCTGGGGAAAAAGATCATCTTGATTTTATAACACCCCACAGAGCAGATTGGAACAGGCTTTTCCATGAATGCCTCCAAACTCAAACAGTAATAAAAAGATCCATACAGATCAGTGTCTGAGAGCCTCAGGGACCAAAATGGGACTCTTGCAAGGGAAAACAGCACCACTGGAGAAAATAACTGTGAGGGGAAACAATTTTACATGTTTACAATGATGGAGGTTCACAATGCGGTCCCAGTTTGGTCTCCACAGTACATCTCAGTCGTTCATTTTTAGGACGTCCAAACCCTCAACCCTTTTTTTTTTTTTTTACTAGTGTTACAACAGGTTCCCATGAACATGCTGTATAACCTCACCTCAAGACTGATGGGACCAAAATGTCCTTAAATTTATGACTCTGGCCTCCAAATCAGACACAAAAATCAATGACGCAGAGCAGATAGCAATATTTCCAGGATACAGTCTGTGCAGAAAGATAAACATATATGAAAGACAAGATCTAAGTCTCAATGCTTACAGCTTCATGGTGCGCTTTGAGGATTGAAGATAATTTAATTACATCTACTCATTCTCTCTATGAATATGCAAATATTTTCATTTCAGAGGTTTGACTGCTGGACTCAATATGTCTCCTACTTCACTAAACAGTCCATCCTCACTGTATGTACACTGTGCCACGATTGGCTGCTGTGATGTCACAGTGCATTTCTTGTTGCCCGTGCATCACTCTGCTTAGTGAAAGTCAAAAATCGTCGTGAAGTTATACGATAGGAAAAACTTTTGGAGTGCGGAGGGGGCGGGGGCTGCCTGAGCTGTTCATGGCATATGTAATAAACATTATTATGAGCAGAACGTCTCAGTGTCTCTGAGGAATTCATTTAATCAGTGCAATGTAGTAATGCAGCAATCAATGCAGTAATTTGAAAAAACAAAACAAAACATCCAAAGGCAACATTATGCAACTGCGCTCAAAAAGTAATTCAGCAAACAGAAGTTGAGTGGATATGATGAAAGTATCCTCAACAAGGAAACAGTAAAGTTGTTCATTAAGTACAGCACATGGGCAGCTGGCACGTATACAAAGAGAGATAAGCAGAGTGAGGCAGCATGCATTGACAGAGCATTAACCCATCTGCTGATCTAGATCTTGTCACCTCTCACGAGCCTCATGAACTTAATGTGTGCCACTGGCTTACAAAAGGGGCGTAATATGAACAAAGTTTAAAGATAACACTGCACTCTGGCAAGTTGTTAGGGAAATGAGTTTGTGATAAAAGCACAGCCACAAGGGGAATAAACAAGGAATCAGAGGCAACGTGTGCTGTATGTTCAGATCAGGGAGTTACACAAAAGGAATCTCATTTGTGGTGCTTACAGCTTTGCAAAATACAAGATGCTGTTGATTTTTCCTCTGTCAGAAGGTCATGTTTTTAGTCTGGTTTGTTTGTTTGTTTGTTTGTTTGTCAGATGACATTTGGTGGCAGGGTGTAGCACGGGTCAAGGAAGAAGGGCTCTGAATCACTTGGTGGATACAGAAATTATTTTTCACTTTTGCAGGAATTAGTTGCACAACCCTGCAGGAAGGTCGACATGAATGAATATGTGAACCAAATTTTATGGTAATCCATCAAATTTTTATTGAGACATTCATTCAAATCTAGCAATGTCAACCTCACAATAGGAAAAGTCAGGAGATTCCCAAAGTGATAGGATTAATGGGCACAAAACATATTTGTGCGAAATTTCCTGACAATCCATCCAACAGTTAGTCTGGACCAAAGTGGCAGACTGAGCAGCATTGCTGTTGTATCCCCGAAACACAGAAATATACGAGAATATTGTGACAGCTTGTATACCGTCAGCTTTCTGCCAGAGCTCAGCCTCTCAGGGGATTTGGATGCAGTTCTGAAACACTTGTGTCAAACTTGTATCATGTCAAAACGAATTCATATTTCAGGCATCAAGGAAACGACAAGGACAAAACCCCAGGATGCACAGCTAGATCAGTACCAGCTGCTAAACTGTAGCCCGAGTCTATCAAAGCCAGACAGTGTCTCGCGGTTTCCTCTTGCTCCCTGTGTGACACTGCTAGCATCGTGTGAAACATCTGGCCCTGCTGAGCTCCAAGGTGTCTACCAACAGATATTATGGCTTAATGCACCCGCACTTCATGTGTAAACAAAAGTCAGTTGACATTTGTGTTAGATTTGACTTTAATTAATGTCTGTAATGTGACAGATTTGTGAGTTATATGAAAAAGGTTGCTGTGGCTTAGCAAACATAGCGTGCAGCGTGATGAGGAGGTGATAAAGATGTGAAGCATGTCAGATAGTTCACCTCCACAACACAAATCTTTTTAGCTCAGGAGTGGGGGAATACGGATTTATTTAAGAAGTTTGACAACTGATGGGCGAGGTTAATTAATCACCCAATAACACATTTGGTTGGATATATTTTTGAAACCTTTCCGGTGAGTTCAAAAAATATTTTCTCATTTTACAGGAAGAGAGAAGATGGATTTTAATTTTTTTTTAAATATTTAAAAAAAAGTTTTTGTTTTTTGACACATTTAGCATGTAAAATGAGATAAGGGAAAATTAACACAGGGAAATTAAAACATTTTTAATTTCACTGTTTCCTCAGAGAAGTAATTTGGTTGAAATAATTCAACTTTTTCCAGTTGAGTTTGACAAGTTTTAACAGAAGCTACATTCACTAGATCTACAGGAAAGCTTGCAACAAGTTTAAATAAACCAACTCTTTAATGGGAAAAGTTAAATTTTTCAACAAAAGAAAAGTTTATTTTCGTTGGAAAACACGAACATAAATGTTTGTGCTGTTGAGATCCAACCTTGTCGGTGAGACATACTGGAAATTAAATATGTATCATAGTAAAAAAAAAAAAAAAAGCTGACAAAGCATGATGGGACTGGGGAAGCACTCTGTGCATTACAGTGCAGCCTTTGCTTAACCACAATTATTGCCTATAAGTAAAGTGCATTAAGGTATTTCTACTGGACCCTGACTGTCTGGTACTTTCAATCTCACTGCAGCTGTCAAGTAAGCAATTCAGGAAAAAAAACCCAAAACAGGTAGAGATGTAGATGACAGTACAGTGACAATAACTCTGTATCAACCAAAAATGAGGCTAACTTCATAATATTTTATATAAACTGCTCTTCAGTAACATTTAATATATGTTCATAAAACCAAGTTGCCCTTCAGCATGTTCCCAAAGACAGCCTGGTGTTAAATTTACCAGCTGACAAGTTTTTCGATATAATGCCTATGATTCTAGAGCAACTTTTAACAACAACAACTTACGCAGGCTGTCATCTGAAGTGCTCATTAAATCATCAAACAGTTTGAAAGCTTAATAAATAAATAAACGTCGCTCACACGTCCTCAAGCATAGGAGCAGCTTGTAATTTCCTTTGCAAATGTCCTTCAACTGTTCAATAACAGACTGATTAAAAGCATAATTAGAAAGAAGAAAGACTTAAAAGCTTCGCGTAACAAACATGGAACAGACAGGGTTACATGTGAAAAGATAAAACACACTCACCATCCACAGTCTCTCCACCCGGGACAACTTCATTGTGATGGAGTGGTTGCGTATGGAGGATCAGCTTTAAAAAGGAATGAGTGATGTAGTGATGTCGATGCAGGGAGAGAGAGACTTTTATGACCTGGTCATAAATAAGACACACCTCAGCTCTCTGTGAGAATAAGCCCATAGTCAGCATCTCAGCACAGAGTTCCACACATCAAGTCAAAGCCCATGTGGGTGAGGACGACCGGCAAGGGCTTTTTCTAACTTAAACGCTGCCCCGCTTTATCAAGTAAAAAGACCACATCATCAAGGAGACCCCCCAGAATGCCAACAAGAACTCGACCCACTCCCGTCACACCAGAGGAGGGAGGGAGAATCAGACAGAACACGGGGCGTTCAACCGCTGCTGACGGCCACACTAATCTCTGAAACACGACTCTAGAAGAGAGCAAAGAGGAGGATGAAGCCAAAGCACTGGGTCCCTTCACAACGCTCAGCACTGAACCACTTACCTGGGCCATTAGCTGCATCTTGCCGTTCAGCACAGATCAGCATTACACACCACAGGCAGAGCTGAGCCACTTTATGGTGCTTTTAACCCGGGCTTGTTTATCCCGTCTCCCCTCTACTTTTTTTTTCTCAGAAGCAATTTACCAACAATACCAGCCTTCTGGGTTGATAAAAGTGCTGCTCATACAGCTGCAGGCTGATGCAGGCTAGAATTTCACGATGTCCTGACAGGTCAAAGAGACGAAGACTGTGACCTAGTGAAGCCTAGTGAAGGTGGCGCTCAGTGCACATACTGTCCTTGCCCTCAGGTCTTTGCAGGAATGCCAAATGGTGTGTGAAATGTGACTTCTGCTGGATTCTCTCCCTGTTGAGCTTGTTTTGCATAAGATATATAGATAGATATACAGTATTGCATAGATATATTTTTTACAATATGTAAAAAAAAAATGAATATACATTACAGAGGCAAATAATTTTCCTTTGGATTTTGACTCTCTGTACTCATTTTTCTCTGAAAGCCCAAAACATATGAAAGAGCTTGCCGCTTCAGTCTTGGGGGATGCATGCTTACAGGATAAGAAGATTGTGTGACATGTGCTGGCTGTCCTCATCCCTTCACGCCTGTGACAGATCTCAGGGAAAGCTATCCAGCCTTGGTCAAACTCTTTGGAGTGTTGACCGAAGACAAATCCAGATCTACCATGGAGAGGACCAGATGTCAAAGCTTTGAATGCTAAAATGACACAGTGGCTTTTTTTTTTTGGCGGGGATGGCGTTAGTAAAAGCTTGGATCCTGGTTCTGAACCAGGATCACCACCACGTAGCCTAGATGCAGTGTCATGAATGCGAGACATTGAAAGTCCATTTCTGATTTTATTTTTGTTTGCCCTATAATCTTTTCTCACATTGCAGTGCTTTAGATGTATTTTAAAATATTTTAATTTGAGGTATTTTACAATTGGTGAGCTAGCATAAATCACTATAAAATACTTTAGCAGAGGCAGGGATATATCCATCCCGATATCACACACAGGATGTTACGTTAAAATAAGTCAACATTAACTTTTGGTTTCACTTTGGACAAGAACAGCCGCCTCCTGAGTGAAAGTCCTCTCTTCCTTCATAGGCAAACTTTTTCACCTGACATTTTTTTTCCCTCTATGACATTCGCACCTAAAATGACATGCGTATTGGCGTATTATTCATTGCCATTCGGTGAGAACAAACTGAATCAACTGTTCAGGTCAAGGTTTATCCAACTATAAAACATCAGGGGTATCCAGCTGACAGAGAGACAGACAGACTAATGGAAAGACAGACATAACTTTCTCGGTGAAGCTGATAAGATGTGTTTGTTTGTCTCAGCCTATAAGCCATAGTGTCGGTACAGCAACATGTCTTCCTAAACACATTCAGTCACAAAGTCTGTGTATTCCCGTGATGCAACAGCCAATCTGGTGAGGGGAGAGACATCGATCATTGCTGTTGGGTTTTCTTGTCATCGGTGGGGGGACGATTTGACAGGTTGCCAGCTCCAGAATAGCGACTCACTCAATAGCACTCCCAATTCTCTCCACCTCTGCTACACCAAACAATCATTATCTCCCACCATCTCTGTTGTGCTCCATGTGAGCACCACACTGAACATCATCACAGAAGTCAGCGCTCAACTCCCAGCTCAGGGAAAAGCAATTTCCCCACAATGACCTACATGTGCCTGTACACAAGAGGTAAGTTAGCAGATACACACACTCACACAACACACTACCAATTCAGAGCTTTGATGCAGATCCTTCATGCTGAACTTTCTAACAGGAGTAACGAGCTACAGACCCACCTTCATGGCTGAAGGGACAAAACTTTTCTCTCTCCTGTCGCTCCTCGCAAGACTAGAATGCACAGAAAGGTCCGGCGAGGGTGCAACGTGAAAACTCATGTGTTATTTTTCGGAAGACTAAACCAGAGCCTGGAGGCAGGGCAGAGTCCGCATCATTCTGTGAGTGAACCAACACCAAAAGACTTGTGTCACAGCAGACATTTTGACCTGTCAAACAAAGGTATGACTAACTTCTTTCAAAAAATGTCCAAACAAAAAAAAGTCATACGCTTCCTTTACAGCTAAGCGATTTACTGTAACTGGTTAATTTTGAATTTGAGTTTTTCCGATAAACCCTTTATGGGAGAAAACTCTCACTTCTTAAACTAAATAAAATAATACTATTACTACCCTCTTGGATTAGCTGTAAAATGCATCATCACAAAGCAGAAAACAGGGCTGTTTGTATCATGAAAAGTTAACTTTTTAGAGATACAGTATGCTTCACAGAACAGTGACCCTATACAAACATATGATGATCTTATAGAATATGCTGCATTGCTGTATATTAGACTGAACCATCAGTACATAAAGTAGTTAAAATTAGCACAACATTAAACATCTACAGCAGCACATACTGTACACATTAATGCAGCATTGGGCTAATATGAATCCAAAAACATCAGATATAACAGTAAAAGAAAGTAATGGGGACCATATTATGGCACAAAAGTACATTTTAATGATAATACAGACATTTTGGTTCTGAATGCAGGACTTTTAGGCTACATGTAGTGGAGTATTTCCACAGCGTAGTTTTAGTGCTTTTACTATCTGAAAAATACTCCCACCACTGCCAGTATCTACTGGAGTTTCACCACCAAGTGTGCAGGGGTCCAACAGGCATGCTCACATATATTTAGAGCTACAGAATGGTCCTGGCTTCACGTTCTAGATTTAAATGTGTTATTTCTGTTGATGTAACTTGGTTGCTGCAGTATGGACAGTTAAATCATTCACAGAGCTGTGCTTAAAGAAGTAGTTTGACATTTGGGGATACGCATTCTCAGCATGCCAGCTGTGTCTCCATGTTTCCAGTCGTTGTGCTAAGTCTAGTCTAAGCTAACCCGCTGTGGCTGTAGTTTCATCTTTATTGGACAAATTTGAAAGTGGTATTAACCTTCTCATAACATTTTCAGCAAGAAAGCAAATAAACATATTACTCAAAATTTCAAACTCTCCTTGTAAATGCAGTGTTTTGTGCCTGTCGTCTTAGTTTTTTCAGCTGACTTTTTGCAGCACCACTATCTGTCATTCAGAGCCATATGGGCCGATGATGTTGCAACAGCACAAAGACAAACAATGATGACTAACCAGCTCATTCTCTCCCTCAAGAATGATTGTGTATTTAGGCATCAGGACTTCGATTTAAATGCTAACAAAAGCAACTTGAGTATCTTCTTTTTCCCTCTGGTGTGACCCTTCTACCATAAATACACAAAATCTACAGCAACTTGTCACTTCTGTTGTTGTTTTCTTCAAGGATTTCCTGTATTATCACTCCTTTTCTTAGTGTGATGTTTGTGTGTGTGTGCGAGTGTGTGCGTGCGTCTCCCAGGGGTGTGTCGCTGCTGTATAATGGCGTGGTCGATAAGGGAATCTGCCCGTGTGACACAACGGATTACTGCTGCCTGGTCTCGCCCCAGAAAAAGACAGAAATGGCAGCTCCGCTCTGCTGCTCTAATTCAAGCTGACAGAAACATTATAGGAGAAATTTCCTTCATTTGCTTTAAAGTTCTGTCTTCATTATTAATGACCTACTTTGGATTTATTTCCTCTTTGATTAGAAAAGGGAGAACTTGTAAACATGAAACGTTGCTGCACAGTAACAGAAGTTGACAGTCTCAGTTTTAGCAGAGACAGGAGATCTTCTCTCCTAAGGGGAAGATCTGCCCAAAGACCCCAACAGAGCACATTGCTGCTACGGGGGAAAAGCAGCTGAAATGCACCCTTTGGTTTCACTACACACCTTCTGCAATCCAGGAGATAATTTGATCTTTTCCCCCTCTACTCTTAAATGTTGCAATTAAGCGATGCCACTGATGATGCCACTGTCTGAAGGTCAGAAATCCCAATGTGGCTGGTTTTACGAGGTGACCATACAACCTATCCAGTCCTAATGAGAGTTGACATTTATGTTCCTCTTCTTGGATCTGGATGAGACACTTTTATCTGTGGCAGCTGTGGTTTTAGTTACAGAGGCTGCACGGGAAACAAGAGCGAATTTAGTGCGTGTTGGTTTTTTGGTACAAGTAGGATTTCCTGCGCCTTATGGTGCTGATGGTACAGCAGAGGCAAAGATCCTGTTTGCCCGGAACAAAGCCTGAGCTCAGCTACTGTATGTACAGTACAACGAACAGCTGGTGCATTGATTTGAACACAACGGTCTCTAGAGGCTAAACAGACACAGTGCATGGATGAGATCTAAGAAAAAAAAATTTCAAGCCTGTGCTTGGCATTTTAAACATCAATGAACTGACAGTCCACCAGATAAAAACTGTTATTTTAACAAATGGCAGACAAAGGAGTAAACTAGCGCTTGATCAACAATACTTGCTCTTTCCTCCCTCAAACTGCACTGCCGATTATCATCCATGCAACTAATAAAGCTTTCCTCAAAAGCAAAAACATTGCAGAGATGTCTTCAAGAGCTTCAACTTAGCCTATAAATAAAAAAAAAACAGAAACATTAACAACGGAAGAAAAGGAAATGGGAACGAGCTGGGGTTAAAAGAAAAGTTATATTTAGCTCCGCACTCACATGGAGTTCAAAAAAGCTGCAAAATCTTTAAGATCCACAGTGAAGTTACCTCCGTGGAGTGAGCTAATCTCCCGTGAAAAGCAGAGAAGGCGATGTGACTGTCATCAAGAAGCAGAAGATCAAAAAAACGAAGGCTTTTTTTCTTGACTGCATGAATATTTAATTGGCTAAAATTCAACCGCACAGCTGCTGTTAAAATGAAAATATCAGTGAAAAGTGAAGGGGACTTAAAATGTGATATGAATAAAACAAATCAAAATGCCTGCATGGAGGCTTAATGATAGCCGAAGGATGATGTGTTTCTTACTTCACATGAACTTCAGAACAGGAAAATCTAACACAACAGCCTCGGCCCCATCAGCCATTCTGCAGGAGCCTTGTCTCATCAGGGAGTAATAAGGCTTCTCTGTATTTAAACACTGACTAATACCCACTGTCAGTTTGTGTAATAATACAGTAAATCATCAAGAGGAAGAACAAGAGAGGAATGCGCCGTTGACAGGTCCACAGAGCCGGTGGGGGGAGGGCAGTATGATCGATGGCGTGTCAACAGAGCGACGAGGCGCTGGGTGGGGGGATGGATGACCTGTTGAGATGCCCCCTGGGAGCAGAGGAGCAGGTCGATAGTGAATAAGTCTGTCAGCAGCAGTCGAGCCACACAAACGGGAGTAGAGGCTGATATTCATTAGGAGCCAAAGGGGAATGACGGCTTTTTCGAAAGGAGGGGGCAAGAAACACGTCATGCTTGTTACGGTGGACGCAGCATGCTGCATGAGGCAAGCACAGGATGCTCAGTGTGCAATATGAGAGCTGTGTCATCTCCAGATGGCAGTCAGAGCTCAGCCACCAGTGAGCAGTGGCGAATGTGTGTGTGTGTTGCCAGTGCTCACTGCCTCACCCTCTCCACCTTTGCAACCATGGCAACGCAGAGCACGAGGTCCTGCTGAGGATGCTGTGGTGTCCTGAGGGGAGGAGCTGCGCTGGGTGACAGCATGTTTGCCTTTAGGTTTGAATGGTCAGCAACCGTGCATTGAGCTTTTTTAGTTTCATTTGATTTTGTTTTACCTTATTTTATGAATCATCTCATTCAAGTTTGTCTCTTGTTTACCTGTAATAGTGTGTTATACTTGGTTTGTGACTCTAAAAAAAACATCATCGCATCAAATTTGTTATCAAATTGTGAGGTAAGCTTTGTGATCCAGCTGCTGAAAATGACTACATGTTGTGTGAACGGGGTCGTCTCTGCGGTTGCCCTCAGCTGTACAGAGCGTTTCAGCATTCCCCGGTTCACTGTTTACGCTCTCACCCCTGCAAGCAGACAGCAGACAGACAAAGTAAGCAATTAGCTGGTGAACATGGAGCATTTAGCAGCTAAAGAACCAGATATTTCCCCCCAAAAAAAGTTGGCTGGAGAGCAAAACAGAGCTAAAAGGAGTGTAAATATCGGACTTGACTTTTGTCAGGCGAACACAAACACGCCTGCGAATGAATGCTCTAAATCCAAATAATGTTTCTCCATGACTTCTAGATGTGTAAGTAAGCCACTGTTTGCCTTTTGCCATAAATGAGATACGTCAGTGGGGGTCATCGCAGGACACCCCATCATTTTGGATGAGTGCAGCAGGTAAATAAAAAAAGCCAGTGGCAGCCTTCAGTAAGCAGTCATCACCTGAAGTTGTGCACAGTTAACCCGGCAGCAGAGATAATGAAGACAGCCCATCACATCTCCTGCTCTCCCTGTCTTTTATCTGGCTGCTCTTGTTGAGGTCCTCCATCTGGCTGATTTATCGGAGCCCCGGACCTCAAAGGATGCACAGAGCTAAACTAAGACTTGGGAACCAGGCCAAACTGTCTTACTCAGATCTGGAGTAGCTATCTCTAAGTAGAAGGCACACTTAAGTGCATGTGAGGATAGGCAGTGTGTGTGTGTGTGTGTGTGTGTGTGTGTGTGTGTGTGTGTGTGTGTGTGTGTGTGTGTGTGTGTGTGT
>JBBPCS010070948.1:0-11876 GCA_037974645.1 Hollardia meadi
CACACACACACACACACACACACACACACACACACACACACACACACACACACACACACACACACACACACAGCTCAAGTTGTTAAACAAACTAAATGCAGTTTGTAATGCAGAGCTTCAGTTCATCTCATGTAACCTGCTGGTTGTACAGAACACAGAAGTTACTTCAGGTTTGTCAGTTTAAACCAGCGGCGTCAAACTCATTTTCATTTCGAGTCATATCAGCATTCTGGTTTCCATCAAATGTAAGACCGTATAAATGTTATCTACTTATTCTATAATTGCATTTGCATTCTATTATTATTGGCAGAGGTCTAACAAAAATAATCTGTCTCCATTTTCGCCCTCCCATCTCTCATTTAATTGCCTTCCCTATGTGTCAACTTGTCTTTTCTTGGACATTTTGCTAGTCTGCTACTATTAACGTTACGTTCCACTGGAAACGACCGTGATATTGAGACGCTATTTAGGCTATACTGCCATCTAGTGGCTGTTACCTTCAGTGGCGCGGGTAACAAAATGAGGTGCCGGGCCGAATTTGGCCCGCGTGCCGTGAGTTTGACGCATGTGCTTCAAACCGTTTATAAACAAATGCCTGCTTGACGGTGTTTTAGTTCCTGCGTGTCTGATTCAACAGGTAACATTTTAAAGAGAAACAGCTGCGATGTCATCAGCTGGCATTTGTAGTTTCAAATCTTCCATATTGAGCTTTATTTTGAAAGGTTATTCAGTCATTTCAGTCTCTTTGGAAAACAAAACTCATCTGATTGTCGTGTTCCTGTTCTCTGTTTTCCAGGTGCCACCAAGGAAATAGGCTCAGCGCTAACCAGGATGTGTATGAGACACCGCAGCATCGAGTCCAAACTCAAACTGTTCACCACGTAAGACACACACACACACACACACACACACACACACACAGTAACACTAGTGAAGGAGGACAGGTGAAGGTGTGATTGCACCTTTTTTTGGACATTTGGGAACTCGTCATGCTAATTACTTGGCCTGTAATGTGTGTGTGAATGTGGGAGAACAAGAGTTACATGTTGTCCTTATTCTACTTGTCATTACTGTCTGCTCTGATGACACACACACATAACACATTCACACACTCTCAGGTTAAATAATGCTGGACATCAAAGGATAATAAAAGGTTTGGTTGGTCTTAATTAACAGGGTTTTTTTTGCCATAAATTAACTTGCAGCTTCACTTCAGACACACGGCAGCACCACGCAGCCTTGCATCAAAACACCTATAATCAATATTTCTAGAATAAAAATATATCAAATCACCCAAATTAACCAGTTATTTGGAAAAAATAATGTAGATTGTTAGACTCATTTTTATGTTTATAGGATTATTTTAAAACGACTTGGTTAAACACGATGATTAAGTGAGACTTTAAAATGTTTTGTCTCAGAGCTCTCTCAGAAAGTCTTATCACTCCGCTGGAGTTGAAGATGGAGGAGTGGAAGAAAGTGGCCAGTCAGCTGGACAAAGACCATGCTAAAGGTAAGCCAACATGCTTTGCACAAACACACACACATACGCACACACTCCCTCCCTCACCGCCGACTTGTTCTCGTTGTTTAGAGTACAAGAAGGCCAGATCAGACATCAAGAAGAAGTCATCAGACACCATCAAACTGCAGAAGAAGGTGAAGAAAGGTAAGTTTGTCCAACACACCTTCATGTTTGTCAGCAGCCCTGAAACGCTGCAGCAATGCAATTGTCTGTCAAGTTATATTATCACAAGTAAGAAGAAGGGTAGCACTCGTGGTTTTATGTTAAAAAGCGAAGCTGCAGCTTGTTTACTTCAGAAGAAGAAGAAGCCACCTGCTGAGTATTAAAGCTATCTTCCACAGAGTGAGGTAATCCTCCACAGTAAACACGAGCAGTGTTTGATCCTGCCCTCATTGTGCTGGGATAGGTGTTTTCAGGTTTCTGCAGCTTATGTGGTCTTGTTTTTAAGATTGGAAAGTGGGTTTCTTTCATTTTTCTCTGATGTTTTTTTTTTTTGTGACATTTTAAGGATTCCTTTCAGCACATTACAGATCAAAACCTAATCTTTGCCTCGCCGAGTCTTTTTTTTAAAATCCATTTAGCGGTAAATATCTTTTCTTTTTATCCTGTGGGTACAAAGTCTGTAACATTTCAGCTCCAGTGGAGGATTTATCAAATTCAGGGGAAGTACAACATTGACAGAAAATGAACAACTTGACTTGTGGGTGGGCGATCTGACTATTTTAAATGTCCTCTTACTTCTGGTTTCAAGCCTCACATAACCTCATTGACTAGCAGATCTGTGCTACTTGAACATACTGATAACGTGATGTAGTTAACTTGATGGCTTTGCTGATTGGACGAATTACTTCACATGGCTCTGCCTTGGGTGTTATATTGCAACGTTAGTCACAGCTAGAAGCATGGAACAAAAGGACGATCTTTAATGCAATATTGTGTTTTAATAGCGGAATAGTGGAGAAATTAATTAATTAATTAAGCCTGTTTCAAGTCTTGTCGTTGTCAACAGGGCGTTTCAAAATCAAGAAAAAAAGATGATAGTTTAGATCGTAGCTCCATGATCCTTGTGATATGTGATTCTGGGCTGTATAAATAAAACTCACTTGAAAATTGACTTGACTTATTGTGATTAAATGGACCATGATGATAATCTTTAGCCACCCCTAACTTGACTTGGACTTGGCTATCTTAACTTGGGTCTTGTTGTTAGTCATGACTTGGGGCTTACCTGTCTTTACTTGAGACATGTTGGACTTTATTTGGAACTTGTTAATCTTGACTTGGGTCTATGAAGACTTGACTTGGGTTTGTTTGAACTTGACCTCACACTTTTTGACTTGAGAATTGTTGGTCTTAACTCGAGCGTGGCAAAAAATTCAAGCAAAGAGATGAATTCTTGGGCAATGCTATATATTGGCAACAAGTTATGTCATTACGTTGTACTTACACTGGAGGGAGGTTACCAACCATTCACTTAACTTCACTTATTGTTCAAAAATAGCCTTTTTCACAACAGCAACTGTAAGCTACGAGGAACATTGTAGAATCAGTGTAACAGCAACACTAATAATTGTGTACCAGATGACCTCTGTGGCGATTCAGAACACACTTTACTTAAGCTTATACCCATGAACACATTGTCTCAGGTCACGATAGGAAACTCCGCCCACCTACCCCCAACAGGCGACAGTTTCCAGACCGTAATCGTGGAGCAGAAGAGACGTTTCTATTCCTCCTGGAAAAGAAACGTATACCGTATACCCCAGCTAAATGTCAGGAAGGTATGACGGTAGTGTCCAAACCGAACTTCATAGCCAATTACAGACTTTTTTTGTGCCTTTTTAAAGGAATAAGTTTGTCCATCTGTTGCACAGCTTTCAAAGTATGTGTCAGTTTTTTGATCTTGTTAAATGTCATACACTAAACACTCAAACCATCAGACTGGTGCTGTTTAGAACTGAAACGTGGATTGTAGCTGCTAATTTTAGAGTTGATGTCTATGAATCATGGCTAAATTCAAATTCTGTGCAGCTTCTGTACCGTCAGGGCCTGTAGTCACTTTTAAATCTGACTGTTGGAATGTTGCCATAGCAACCCAGGCATGCAGGCAGGCAGGCACCTGGGCCCCGCCCATCCCCGCTATCAAAGTGACACACCCTGTGACTCCCATGGTTGCACCTGGGCTCGCCGTCCGATAATCAGAGACTGAAAAGCTCGCCAGGAAAGATTGCAGATGGACTTATATGGTAGAAATGGAGGGGAAACGCCCAAACGCGTGGACAAACACACATTCCTGTATGTATAAAGATGCACCACAATCAAAATGAAACCTCAAGGCCGTTATACAAATGTCCTCTCTGTCCTCCCTCTCGACGAATCCAATAGGCAAATGCATAGACACAGAAATAGTCCGTACACACACACACACGGTCTCAGCGCAGACCCGCCCATGGTAAATGGAGTTATGTCTGATGTGGGTTTAACATCTCTGAACATGTTTTCTGCTACGTGCCTTATTTTTTTTTCCTTCCTCATGTCTCTTTCTCCACAGTTCCATTTATGCTTTCTCCTCTCGTCAGTCAGTCATCGTGACTTTTAAGCACAATCTGAGTGTAAGCAGTGCAAATGTTCAGAAAGAAGCTGAAACATTTGGAAATGCAAAAGTCTTATTTTCATAGTTTTGGACATGATTTCTAAACGACGATTTTTAAACATCCACTCTGAGCTTCTGCTGCTTTGTTATTTAACAGTATATAAAATAAAATGTCTGAGGAAATATGAGCAGTCAGACAATCAGACAAAGAAACAAGCCAACAGTTTATCCAGATGATACTTTATTTGGACTTCAGTCTGAATTTAAAAGTTAGTAATAATCCCACACTGTGTGCAGACAGCTACAGTAAGTACGCTAGGCTTCCAGTGGTTCCATCTCAGCTATTAACTAGGTGAGTACAATGCTATTTTAACACCTAAAAATGATGAATAAAACTACAGAAATAAAAACCCAAGTTGCAATAAACTAGAATCCTCCAAATCGTCTTCTTATTTGATTATTATATGTGGATCTGTGAGGGCTGTGAGGCTCAGCAGAGAGACGACAAGTAAACAAGTAAGCAAAAGACATTCAAAACACAGAGACAGAGCCACAGCTTCACATCGTGTCACCATGTAATGATATGACACACACACACACACGAGAACACCCTGCACAGTGTACCAAAACTTTTCCTGTACACTCACCAATCAAGGCTTCACATTATAATTATCTCTATGTGTGTGTGTGTCTGTGTGTGTGGACACCATATAATAAGCACAGACAGAAGAACTAAACTGCTGTAGCTGTTGTTGCTAAAGCAAAACTACCCTAAACAAAAGTTCTTCTCAGCCTGGGACTTTTTGTTAACTTTCTGTCACTTTGTGGATTTGCTTCACAGTACCCTCCACCAGTTCACACATAGCATTGTACTAACACACACACATAGTCCAGAGACTAATGTTGCACCCATATTCGACTATGTTTAACTCTCAATTTTGCATAGCTTTCTTCTGGCTGCAGGGCTTTTCTCACAAGCTAAGATTTTACTACAAGGTTCAAATAATTCTTGGTCCTACAGTCTCGTACCCTCTGTCAGTTCCACTGTTCAGTTCAACTGTTGCAAAAAAACATATGTAGTAAAATGGAGTAAGTTTGAATGAAAAGATAAACTTCACAGTAAACATCCTGTATTTTCTCATCGCTAATTGTTCCATATAAATCTGTGTGTGTGTGCTCTGTCATTATGTGGTGTGTAACCACTTCAGATGGGGGGAATCTCCAAGTGCTGGGAGAGAGGGAGGGATGATGGGAGGAGGGGAAGGGAATAGAAATACAGAGATAAAGGTCTTGTTGTTTATCTTCTATATGGATGAGAACCTACTCACAGACCAACTTTTTTCAAAAAAAATCAAGTTTGAGTTAATGAGAGGTAACAAAGAGGTTCAATCCTGTAGCCTAACCCCAAACACACACCAACTAAACACCGCCCTGTGGTCACTGAGATGAATGATGTGTGTGATTGTCTCGTTTTAGTACACTTGAAAGATTTTCTTACTTATTTTCTTGTTTTCATTCTTATGTATGTGTTGAATATAGTAGGTTCAAAAACCTCATAGGCTGGTCTCTCAGTCAGGGTACAATATACATGACAGACGGTACATGCAATAGTGCACCATAGCAGTGCAGGACAACACAAACCAGACAAAACACACACATAAACCCAGCGTCCCTTTATATTTACCCTTTACTGTCTACACCCACGTGGTTCAGCCATTAGTGACTTAGTTGTACATATGGTGGTGATTCTAAAGTCGTAGAACCATAGTTACATGCAAACTCTTGTTTTAATGTTTATACGTCACAGACCGCATTTCACTCGGGCCACCCAAGGCATCTTTTTTATGCTGATTTGCAGATTCCGGTCTCCAACATCACTGACAGTACAGACGGTGGTTCAGAGCCATTGGTGCCATTTTTTTTTTTTAAAGGATTGAGAAACCAAAGCAAGCATGTCACTTGGTCTTTGAAGGAGGGATAAAACCATATAGCACCAGGTCCCGAACCTTGTTCAGGACCAAAGTTTGGCAGCACCACTCGAGGTTAGAGTCTTAAAGATGCAGACGGGGTTCAGGTCTTAGTTTTAGGCTTGTGTAGAACTTGAGTATAAAATATCAATAGAGAAGAGGATGACAAGATCAAAGATGGTTGCTGACCTTGTCCTCCCTGTAGCATAGAGGGAGGGGTTGAAGTCATCCTCTACATGACTCGACAGCGGTTTCTGTGGTTAGAAAGATGGGAGGCGAAACATGGAGGGAGAGGTGCATATAGAGAAGAAAGACAAAAGGAAATGTATATAATGATAGAGACAAAAACGGGACTTTCAACTCCAAGAAAAAGGAAAAGAAAGGGTTAAAAGAGGAGTTAAAGATAGAGGGAGAGATCGAAGGATGATGTAATTATCGCTTTCTTAAGTGGTTGCATTAAAGGAGAAGGCGATGATGGAAGAAAGAAATTATGTTATGTGGCTCTCAAGAGGAAAGAGAGGAATGGAAGAAAAGAGTTGAGGATGTTGAACAAGGAAAAGAGGGTAATGGAGGACGAGAAGTTCAGTGATAGAAATTGAGAGAGAGGGAAAAGACTAATGTCAAAGTAAGAAAGAAATGAAAGGACAAAGATGTTGTTAGAGGAAGAATTTGGAAGAGATAGAAAGAGGTCAGAGGTAGACAGAAGAAGATTAAATTTAGAACAGGGAAAAGATTAGAGTAGAAAAAGGTTGAGAAAAGCCGAAATAGAAGGAGGAGAGAGGTATGACGAGAGTGAGGAGGTGAGAGGAGGTGAGGTGTGTGCCAAATGTTCTCATTTGAATCTCCAGGCTCTTTTTGCATACAGCTGATTCATGTCTCGACCTGCTTGAAAGAGCTCCACAGAAACCCATGTATCACTAAACTACCGAGTCATGGTCGTGGCCCTGAAACACAGCAACAACGCGTTAACTGATCGCAATGATTGGAGCTACAGACGGTAGAGTTGTATTTCCGTTTCCGATGACAGTCACGGTTAAAAAAACAAACAACTATAGCTCTTTACCAGAATCGAATCCCAGTCTTCTGTGTGTCAGTCTTGTACGTAACCCACACACCCACTGCGTTTCTCTCTAGAAATCCACCTTTCTGTCTGTTACAGACACGTACTGTATATAACCTGACCCACGTAATGACGAAATTATATTTATTTTACCCAGAACCTAAACGTATCTTTTGTCTCTAAACCTAACCAAGTATTGTTTGTGCCTAAACCAACCAAAGTGCGACATATGGCGCGTTCAATAAGCTCCGGGTACAATGAAAGATGCTAGAATGAACAAAGATAACCAATTGTATGAAATGCTACACACTTCCAGTCTCTTAAGTGGGCGTGGAGGCCTCTCCCATCCATCCCCACTGGGCATTTGTAACACTTACACATTACCGAAGCTATTGCTTGTCCATGTCAAAACAAATAAACACAAGATAAAGTCATAAATTTAATGTTTTCGTCTTATTTTGCCGCTCGTTTTTATCTGCTAGCTTAATATGCTCGCTACAGATCTCGAGATTTCGCAGGAGTGCGTTGCTGAGGGAGAGACGGGTCTCGAACAAAGTTAGATTTCTCCTGATTTGTCAGACTGAAACATGTAATTTTAGTGTCAGAATGTTCAGAAGAAATGTGGTTTGTGAAAAATGGGTACAATGCTCACTTTGGTAAGTAAGTGGTGAAAGAATCGGCCATAATCTGTGCTCATGCTCACTTCCCCTGTAAGAATGAATAGACTCAGGAGCAAACCCACATGACACAGATACAGCAAATAAGTCATCACTGAACCGTTTGAGTTTCTGATTTGTCTCGCCGGCCGCAGACATACCTCAAACAACCTGGCCACCTGTCGGACATTGATGACGTCATCAGTGTGTGACGCAGATGGTCTAGACTGTTGGATGAATAAGCTTTTGAAAGCAGCAGGTCAACATTTGGACTTCTGTGAGAGCTCTCTTTTCTGGGAAAATTAGTCACGGTGATCAAAAACATCCGGTATATCGCAGGCATCAGCAGAAAGTACATTAAATATTAGTGTATGAATCAGTTATGTGTCATTACAAACTATTTACAGTCATCTGTTACTTCATTATGATGACAAACAAGCATGTAGAAGTAAGACGTTCACAACCTTTAGACAAAATTACAGTGGGAGATAGTAATCAGGGGTAGAAGTCTTACTGTGCCACTAAGTTCCCAGTATCTAGGAACCAATCCTGGCCAGTTTGTATTACCGTCAATACCATTATTACTGCTGTTTTTAGAGGCCACAGTGACTTTCCAGCTGATAACACTTGTTATCTTCCAGAAAGTCTAATAGACTGATCATGAACTGAATCACGAGGAAAAGTTCATCAATTGAAAACATGATTGATGCAGAAAATTGAAAGGACAGGTTCACAACTTCTGATATCTGTCTTAAAGCACTTGTCAGGCGGCCACATGTACGCTAAGAGTTTTTGTGTGCCGTCATAACTTCTTTGGTTCGTATTGGCCATAAGGGCATCCCTTCCTAATGTGCTTACGATGTAAATGGCGGGGGACATGCGTGCAAAAATGTATTCCAAAGTTTACGTATCTGAAGCTAACATGTATGAGGCTTTAGCATTCCCTCCTTTTTAGTTACTACCCCTCTGTGGCAGGAAGACGCTGTCTAGAGAGACAAAAAGAGGGAATTTTATACTAAAAAATGAAAGGCAATAATGAAAAATTGTGTCTACCTAAATCTACCTAGACGCACATTCTCTTCTGCATTAAAGTGAAACCATTTTCTTTTTACGTTATTCTTTTAATTTGATTAATAAGTCTAAAATCTTGTTGAATGTTTTGCACACACACAACTGGCTGAAAAAAAATTGCACTCATCATCTAAAGCATCTGTATGTACTTTAGACAGAAATACCCACCAACCCAAACTCATTTCAGCAGCTTATCATCACTGTTAGGGATTCCTCATTTAACCCAGCCTGAGGCTAGCAGTACCTGCGTGAGTGAGGAATGCTAACAAACTGGTTTATGGTTAAAGAAAGTGGAACTAATGAGGCTTTGATGCACTGAGGGGTTGTAACTCTTGCTTTCCCTCAAGTCCAAATGCAGTCGCTCTGTGATGTTCTTAGCTATTAAAATAACCTGACAGGTCATTTCACTAAATATGTTCCTCTCCTCTTTGTCAGCATATCTTTGGTTTATTGAAAATAGACATTCATATTGTTAGTATTCTGTATATGTCTCCTTATTAATAAATCCCATGAAAAGACTACAACCAGGTGTCTGTATCTAAACGACTCCCAACTTCTCACCTGTGAGAAGATGTCCTAAAACAGTTGATCATGGTAGATTATAGCAAGTGTTTCTTAAACAGGAGATAATGGTGAATTTCTATGGGAGTATTGTCAGTGGTGGATTAATACACATTTGCTGCTCAAGTGGGTATTTCCGGCAGCAGGACAGTGTACATGGGAGTCAAAATAAACTACAGTGTGTGTGTGTGTCACCCAGTGCAACAGTGTGACTCATTGTGTTTGTAATAGTTTTTGGACAACAATGGAGCTGTATGGCACAGAGGAAGAAGATATATCAGACTTTGATACACACACAATACGTGTTAGGAGGGTCAATTTACTATTGAATTTGGTCTTTTCATGGAATTTATTGACATTAAAAAAACAGACATTTCTTTCATTAGAACTTTCAAAAGCAGCACAAAGCATTTTCTACTATTCGAACGGACCAGAACCCTACTGTGAGATGGCAGAGACGCATCTCACAAGCCTTATGCAACATCTACTGTTTCTATCTACAGTCCTGCCCACATTGTATTATTTCAATTGACAAATTTGGGAAGTGTAGTCCAAAACCACAGCGATGGGGAAAAGATCCCTCTCATAATTACTTGGCTGGTTATATGTGTCTGACTCAACTAAAGTTACTTAGTTACTTGGCTGTCACCCCTGTAATATTTACAGTCAGATATATAATAGCTTTGAGAAAAATACAAGATACCCATGATTGTTATAATCACCACACAATCTCTTTGTCCATGTCAGAGAGTGGTGATTAAAGTAACTCCTAACCTGTTTGGATATACACCGATCAGCCACAACATTAAAACCACTGACAGTTGAAATGAATAACGTTGATCATCTCGCTACAGGTCAATATTCTGCTGGGAAACCCTGGATCCTGGCATTCATGTGGATGCCAATTGACACAAACCATTCGCCCAAACACCCTTGCAGATCGGGCACACCCCCCATGGCACCAGCATGCCCCGATGACATTGGTCCCCCAGGCGGACCACAAAAACTGCTTAAAGCTTAAAGTCTCGACCTGGCCTCAAAATACCCCAGATTGAGCTACATGGGACGTGCCGATCCATGGATGCCATCGGAGAGTACTGTTGGCATGAGGGGGTTTACTTTGTCTGAAACAATGTTTGGGAGGGTTTTATGGGTCAAAGAACATCCACATGAATGCCAGAGCCCAATGTTTCCCACTAGAACATTGCACTGTAGCCATGATCAATGTCATTCACTTCATCTGTCAGTGGTTTTAATGGCCGATTGGTGTAATTAAGAGGTGTTATTAGCGTTAATTTCCCAGCTGGTGAAAGTAAGCGTCGCCTGAACTGTGTTTCACCTTCAATAGACTGAATGAGCTGTCTCTCTGAGTTCAGCTCTTTGTGTTTTTGTGGGTGTCGAGCCAGAGCCTTGTAGAAACAGTGTGACAACACGCAGCCTGTCTGTGTGTTTCCACAGAGACCAGACGTCAGCACGCCGACACTGAGCTTCTGTTTGCAGCATGGATATTATCCACGCACCTGAGAGAACAGGTCTTGTTTAGGTTGAGCTCTACGACACAAAGTCTGCAGTGTGGGCTGTGGAAAGTGCTTCTCACTGTCTCCAAGGGATTTACTGTCTCTGTTTTTCTGCTCTTGATGGTAGAAAGAGGTTTTGTTTTAACCGTGTTTGTTAGAAAAATATCTCAACATTTGAGTCAGAACATTTCAACTGAAATCAGAAACAGAAAAGCCCAGAGATCAGTTACTGAGATTTTGGTTGGTTTGGTAGGTTGCGTTCATGTGTCAGCAAGAAGCAGTGGTGGAAGAAGTATTTAGATGCAGTACCAATACTGCAATGTGAACACACTCCCTTAAAAGTAAATCTTCTGCCATCCTGCATGTTACAGAGTGTAATCACAGTACCAAAAGGAAAAGTCCTCATTATGCAGCAGAATGGCCCCCATTAGTGTTATATTATTACTGATGCATTAACCTGTAAGCACCATGCTAATGTTGTAGCTCAGGGTTTCTGAACCTTTTGTATCTTAAGGCCCATTTCTGATTGTCAAAAAAAATCCAAGGACCACCTTCCCCAAAGAAAGGACAAAAAAAAAAATCATAACATGACCAAAATATGAACAAAACAAAAAAAGAAAAGAAAAATACTGGGCTGTGACAGGATTTCACCACATTCAATACACTGTGTTTTTGGCTAAGCACCGCCTGCCATTATGAATCCAAATTTATTGTAGTCAAGGCCATACTTTCCTCACCACATGATTTGGAGCTTTTCCTTGAGTATAGTTGTCTCCCACATCATCACATTTTCGTTTCAAAAGCCATTTTGTGCCACTGCATCTGAGGGGAGCGCTAGCTAGCTGTGGTAGACGTTAGCTAGCTGTGGCAAAACATGTTTGTCTGGTGGTTTTCACATGTAACTGCTCATTGAAATTATTGATTTT